>JAUEKT010075479.1:0-14859 GCA_031762655.1 Doris verrucosa
TAGATAGATAGATAGATAGATAGATAGATAGATAGATAGATAGATAGATAGATAGATAGATAGATAGATATGCATATTAGATTGAAACTTGACGTCACTTGGGGGGCTTCCGCTGTCTGGTCGACAGGCCTGATTGCTTCGGCTGTCTGTCAGTGTATTTCATTGATTTTGATTGTGTGCTTTTGGCCTAAAGTTATCTACGTCTTACAACCTACATAGCTTCAAACCGAAGGTCTTTGTTGAGAAGGGCGAGATCCTTGTCTAGAATAGTTAACAACGTTATTAATTGGTCTGACCCTGAATTTTGCTGTCAATCACATGTACTTAGCGTAATAAATTTGCTTATAGTTAAAGTAGGCTACTGGTACTGAAGTGCACATTTCATTACGTCATATCGATACATTCTTTTCCAGGCGATGGCTGTGTGTACTCCTGGGGTTGGAACGAGCACGGAATCTGTGCCACGGGAGATGAGGACAATGTGGCATATCCCAGGAAGGTTTCCGCTTTAAGTGATCAGTTCATTGAAGATATTGGAAGTGCGGCAGGCCATTCATTCTCCATTGGATTCCAGACACACAGCTGACAAACTGATTTTCCTTTCATCATTATTTTTTTTATTGCTTCTTCTTTGAATGCTTGTGATAAATACTATTTTGTGTTGATGATATCAAAATAAAGAAAATAATTTCGAAAGAAAGAGGGCAAGAAACATAATCGTGTTAATGTATTTTTTACATTGCATTTCAATTGTTTTTATATTTCTCTGAGAAAATCAAGTAAAAAAAAGCAAAGTGACACAGCACCAAACAACACAGCCCTTTTAGTTTAGATTAGATGTATGTAACAAGGACTTAAAGTATATACTTATTATACTATTTATACAATGACCTGTATCAATTTTAATAACACTGAACGACAGTCTATACATGCGATTCCAATTATTATAGAATAGAAGTTTGTGAGGATAGGGTAAAGCCTCTCTCTGTATCTGTCTGTGTACTGTCTCTTATATTCATGCTCACATGCAAACGTACACATACATACGCTAAGCACTCCAAGGTACTGACCTACGTACACCAATTTGCCCACTCCTTCTATCCACACTCAGCAAAGTCATCAACCATTCTGCTTTCCTCACCTCACCTCAATCCTCTGGGTACTCTTCTAGTACATGTATTTTAATACATGTAATACTAGCACTCAATCAATGTGATGTAATTTAGCCTGAAGATTAGTTTTTGAGGGCCCACCCATTCTATTTTTCTTTCCTTCTTCAGAATTTGAAGATGGTTGGCAAACTCAGACATTGGTGTTGACATTCTATCCAAATCTAGATCTCGATCGTCAATCATTAAGTCAATAAGTTATTCTTCCTCTTTCCTGGGCATCGGCAGGTAAAAGATAAAGATCTGTGAAGAAAAAACTTTTCTTTTCAGGACATACAAACATACAGACGGACAGCGTTCTTGCTTTATACATAGTATTAGTAGAAACACTTGACAACAGATAAGTTGTTAAAATTGCAACGCTGTGAAAAAGTGTTGGCTTTTATTTTCAATCCATTCCATTTACTTTCAATTTCCTTATTAAGTAAATAGTTGATAACAAAAACTGCTCGATAACTTTAAATTTTAACATTTTATTTGTATGCATTAATGTCGTTACATAAATTTACAAGCATCCCTCTTAGATGCAAATATACACAAATTTTATTATTCTATGGTAACTTTGACATACATACAGTATGTCATTATGATAACTACAAGGCATAAATTCTTAGTAAATTTTTTCCTAGAAAGAAGTATAACAATGATGAAGTCGGGCACAAACCGGTCGAGTTAAAGTAAATATTTCAAGAGACACTTAAAATGCACAATTCCTTTAAAACTGCACTACGATGATGAAATAGAAACAAAAGATCAATCTGGCTGAGGTTTTTCACAAAACTAGGTTTGATTTTGAAGCCTTTATAATTGTATGGCGTTTTCTGCTATATCCATACAATGCAGAATGGGAGGGTTTTGTTCATTAATGTCTGGGCCATTTGGAAGAAGAGCTACAAAGATACAAAAAAAATCCACCCTGGACATGACCAGCTTGTGCCAGACACCTTCATATTATTTTCCTTTTAAAACAATTACAAAGACTTCATGTAAACATTTTGTCACTGTCATAAGCTTCTTGACTTCACAAGGACGACTCCACACAAGTCTATCATACTTACAACTACAAGTACAAATAAACTCGTGCAACAAAAAACACCCAATACAATCTCATTTACCATTTCTGACGATGTGACATAGAATAAAAAACAATAACACATGTGCACCAACATGTCACATTATCTAACATTATGGGATCACCTTTTTGGCATAACTCCCTTATTATGTAGTAACAAAAAAAAGGTAGCCCCATGATAGGTACTGAGAAACGACCTGACCTAAAGGTAAAAAACTGGAGACAACTCCTATGCAGCACACATCTTTAGTCTTGACGATATAACTGTAATCATGTACTTACCGGTCTACTGTGGCATTTTGTTCCCCTAACCAACAACGAAATAGAACAGAAATTACGAGACGTACAGACTGGCCGTACATATTATAAATTTGTATACAAAGACAGTGATCAGTTTAATGGTCAGGTACTCAATTGCACCCGAGCCAGGTGAGGCAATAAAGGGTTACCAGTTACATGTACATTTCTTACTAAAGGAAAACACATTTACATGCCAATGGTGGAAATCGAACCAGGTACCTCATTGAATTGTGTATGACATCACCACAATGACTCTTCCCTGCTAAACCATAATGCCCCTTCCTTCAAAGTTATCAGCTGAAATGATGGTGATGATGTGACAATTAAACAAAAAAGGCCAATAACTTAAAAAGAGTGTTACATTTGAATCATTATGGCGATCATGCATTATAACGATAAATATCTCTTTGAAATTGTCCAAGGTACCTCAAGGTAAATTATGTGGGGAAAGGCGAAAGGAGAGTAAGAGAACGAAGGACAAGATGGACGTTGGACATGCATTTCCTGAATACCCAGGCATTTAAAGATATCTGAAATCTCACAATGTGCGAAAATGATGACGGATTCTTTGTTTGAAAATTACCCCATTGCCCATTGGACAATCGTCTCAGAGGGAACTATGCGAAACAGCAAGGTGGAATTAAAAAAAAAAAATAGGGTAAAGAAAGCAAAGTAATGCCCATCAATAACTTACAATATTTATGAAACGATAGTTCTTGCAAGAAGCTATAAGATATGTGCAATTAAATTTGAGAATAGAATACAGTGGAAACCTGATATAAGAGGAGTGATGGGACCAAAGTAGAACCCCTGTTAAATCACATGCCTGATCCACCAGATTGGGGATACACAGAACTAGAACACATGTATGCTATGCAAGTACTAATCGAATCATAAAAACTTTTCCCTCACTTCAGTCAGTCCAAGTACGCTGTACGGTGATGCGACAGGCGAGTGAGAATATGTGGAGAGAGAGAAAGGGGGAGGGGAGAGAGGAAGAGGGCGAGGGAGAGAAATAAAGAGAGAGAAAGAGAGAGAGAGGGAGAAGAGAGCCTAGACCAACTGTGCGCGTCAGAATCCATGTCACTGGTCAGCTGGGTATCACATGGGCCTGGAAGATTGTCAATCAATGACCCACTTACTTTTTCAAACTTTGCGCGGCGTAGGGTTGCAAGTCTGCCATGAATGAAAGCCATGCTATAACCAATCGATATTTCTGTCTCCCTGATATTGCCAAATATAATTTAACACAGACAAACAGGAAGAAAAAATGGGGATTGGAAAAACCCCTGCTTTTACCACATTCTTGTTATAATCAGACCTATTATAAATTATTTGCACTGTAATTGTAACACTGTCACTACCTTACTCACTCTAAAGCAAAAATAATAAAATCTTTAATCAAATTTGAAATAACAAATGAAACCCTTCGAGAAATTCGCTCATGTGTATGTAAGTATGAAACAGGATAGCTTGTTAAAAGTAACTTCAATCTCATGTTGTTGTATAGTAACGTGTAACTTTGAGTTTGAAATTATCTTAATGTTTTATTGTATAATTAACCTGAGAGTAATCTCTTTGCTTACTTTATGATCAGTGATAATGAAGAAAGCAGCCATTATAGTGTATTTATACTACTCGAAGTATTGGTAATGCGTTAATCAGATGCTGTATCATAGAAAACAAAATTTAAGAATACAATTTAGTAGGCATATTATTACAAGTACCAGTAATCAATAATAATTGCATCTTAACTTGTACTCATGAGTAGAGTTACCTCTTTCATTGAAACCAAGAGGTCACAGGTTTGAATCAAGGTCAAGGGAAATTACTCTAGTACAGTGGAACACACTTAAACCAAACAGGGGTAAACCAAAAATAGCGCTAAACCGAAATGAGACAAAAGTCCTGTTTTTTTCTCTTTATGTCTTTGGTATGCTGCTAACCGTAAACTGAAATGAGTTCCACCGCAACACGCCTTAACCGAAAGAACCTCACTGTAGGGCCTAATGTAAAACTGAATTGAAGTTTAGTAAAGTCAGAAAGTGAGATCTAATGGCAGTCAGACCGGTTTATAATAACTTATCCCCCACCCGATTTGCTCAATACACACGCACACACCCACCCATACAATTCCATCCAAGTCTCTCCTGTGTGGGCTTGGGTCGTAACCTGCCTAGCTAGATCAGATCTCCAATGCATGTTGTTAACTTGAGAGGGTGCAGCACACGTCACATTCACTCTCGGCCTACTCATCGAGCACATTTGCGATTGACCTGTCTGTGGCACCATTACTTCCCCTCATAAAGGGATAAACCAAAATATGTTTAAACCGAACTGATTACTTCGGTCCCAAACATTTTGGTTTAACCGTGTTCTACTGTAGTAGTAAATAAAGCACGTGCATTACCAACACCCAACACAAGTTCAATGAAATTTAGCCCTGCCCTGGATCTGGCTACATAGTAGTGTAACTCTACTCTCAGAACAACTCTACAGGTGTAGATCTAATGAAAAGTCATGAAGTGCGAGTACTCAAGTGTAATGAACGGGAATCAATTGGGCAAAGAGCCGATGAGTCCATGTGCCGATGTCAAGGAAAGCTACTCGAACGATATAGGCGCCCTTTCGAGACATGAAACCAGTCAACTAACAAGATATTCCTTTAAAAAAAAAAGCCTTTAAAGACAATTGTTTTTTTTACATTTATCTCATGATCAACTTCAAACGCTTCATACCAACAGTGTCATGTTGCCATTTGTCCATTATTGGTCATTGTGCGAAAAAAATAACAACAATCCAAAACATTTCTAACTTTAATTTAAGATGATAGGCAGATCAACATGTACAAAGTAAATGAATCACTATACAATCAAATGAGAAGAGTCAATGGCAAATTTGTTGTGAGAAAATCTGCACAGCAATTATTGTACACACGCAAAAACACAAACGCACACTTATCTACAGAGTCTGACACACGCTATATGAAAGTTGCTCTTCCCACAAATGAGGATTAATTACAATAATATATCATATTCATGTTGCTACACATTTGGAACATTGGAAAAATCTCTCATTGCTCGTGTATAAGTATAGCAGCACACAATAGCACTAAAACTCCAAAATTTGTCCCAAAGACCTTGGGTTGTAATGGATCTATCAAAAGATGAGAAAAGTGGGCTGCCTGCATAATTGTATGACAGGCTTGTTTCATATAATATCTCTTTAGATTTGAAGGTCACCCTGGTAGCTCGTTTGCTTGTTTATTTGAAAATTACCCTGTGAACCATCTGTGGTTATCTCAGAGTGAACTAAGTAAAAAAAAAAAAAGAGCAAAATAACATAAAAATAAGAAAATAGTTGAAAGAGGGTTAAAAAAAAAAAAAAAAGCCTACTTAATTTTATGCCCTAAGGGAAATTGGCCTTCAAGCCCTTAAACAAAAATCTAGGGTCGCCGTAGAACAGCGCCCCCAAAAGGGATAGTCACAGCGTCCCCTGAAGGGATTCGAACTCGCTACTCTCACATGCAAGCCCAATGTTTAACCACTAGAATAGTCACAGTGTCCCCTGAAGGATTCGAACTCGCTACTCTCACATGCAAGCCCAATGTTTAACCACTAGACCACCCATCAGCAGCACTCCCCAACCCCCTATGCGATCCCCTCTGGCTGAATGAACGGAACACAAGCAGAAAAGAAAAAAAAAGCAAACCTGCCAGCAGACCTACTAAAATATCTAGAGTTAAGAGAAAGGACAAGGCAACAAAATAAGCAAAGAGCACAGCATGTGCAGACACAAGATTATGAATGTCTACAGTTTGCATTTTTTAATAAGGAAAAAGAAAAGAAAAAAGCACCGAAAAAGCAACCCTAAAACAAATTAACAGAGAGAAAGAAAAACTTACGAACGAAAAAATCAGGCACCCGCTATCTTCTGCAAGAGAAGCAAACAAAATCAGACTGACAATGTCTGTATACATTTCATACTGTGGTTGATTACCGTACAAATTATATTTTAAATGTCCTCTGTCATTTGAAAATAAGCAGATTCAGAAACAATTATTCTTGACTAAACAGAGAATGATGTCATATTTTAATCTTCTTATTTAATCTGAAGTCATCTGATCCTTTGCCCAATGGAAATATTTCTTGAAACAATCACTCATCACATGATAACAAGCCATGCAGTCCTTCATTATGTACAAAACTAGGCCATCATTTTTTTTTTCTGAGACAAACCTTTTGTTTTTATTTTCATTCTCTCTTAAATAGAGTTTGGACACCACGATCTATGACAAAGTATGGTCCCAAAAGTAAATTGGGGTCAGACATGAGAATTGGTCTGAAAAATTGAAGTTGAAGAGAAAGGAGGGAGGGAGAACAACCAGTAAAATTTCTGGTAAAAGTGGAAGACATAAATACTGACAATTATAGGTACTGTAACTGTAAGATATAAGCATTTACACCGTATCTGTGAACAAATTTATCATTTTTTTCAGATCAACTTCATTTCTTTGTGTTTTATTCAGGCTTTGTTTAAAAGAAAGATCTCCCAATAAGACAATATTTGTTAAATTTGTTTTCTTCCTTTCTGCGTATGTATGTTACTAACATTGTTGTGCCCAGGGCAAAATACATATTTTCCAATGATAAAACAACAACAAAGAAACAATGGAAAATAAAGTGGAATGACAAAAACATAGATGTCTAGATTTTGAGCGACATTGAAGAACTAAACATCAACAAAAGTGGGTTGAATAAGATACAAAAGCTCCTCACATTCTTACATACATGTCAACTATTTTATCAACAATTTAATTCATGGCACATTGACAAACAATAATCAAAGAAACAGCAATCACACCCTACATTGTAGACATAAAAGGAAATAAATGCTGTTTTCATTAAGAATTCAAATGGCTTAACACACACACACTACAGTGAAGTGTACTTGTAATGGCGTAGATAGGACTATCAATATTAATATTATGCAGACCTGCCACTATGCTTTAAGGAAAAATCAGGATATCAAGTGAAAAAAAATCAGTATTTGAGGAAAGAAATCAGGATCAACTAATCCAATGAAGAATGCAATTTACAAAGAAATTAGTAGGGTGTTTTTTTTTAGAAAGAATGATAAAAAAATCAGGATATCTGCTGTATATCTCCTAAAAAAAAAAAAAAATCAAATTAAGTGGCAGGTCTGTAATACGTTGTCACAATGTACAACAGAAAGTAGTGCATTTAAGAGCGATGTGATAACAGAATAGTAAGAAGGACCGCTTACAAAACCTAAAAATCACAAGAAAAGGAAAATTGTGAACTGATGCCAATCCTAAAAGGGACAAATTGTAAAGCCGAGAGCTTTCACAATGACTGTGATAGGCTTAGTTTGTTAAATCGCATTGGCAGCAAGCGGTTTTCACTGGATTACTCTTCCTGAGTTAAAATATGCGATCTTTAAAAAAGAAAAATTCAAATGTCATGCCGATGTTTCCGACATTTCCTCACATTTATTTTTAATAATATATTTACAGGACTTGGATGGGATGTTACGGTATCAAATGTCGTTATCAGAAGGTTGCACTGCATTTGTATAAAATTACTTAAGAATCAATCAGAGTATTATTCCATTCAAAGGGAGCACTTAGAGATGAACATGATGATATGAAAGGCAAAATATCAAGTGGGACAGCATACATCATTCTCATCATAACATGAACATCTTTTCATCACATTAGTGCCTACCCATCAAGTTTTTATCTAAAACCAAAATGATCCTGACAAACGCCCAATTTCTGATAATAACATTTTTCTCCCATATCGTATTTGTATGATAAGACAAGAGAAGTTCTTCAATGTCATTATCCTATCCAACATATGTAGTTAGTGGTCTCAGGACCAATAAGATGAAATGAAAAGTCAGAGAAGTTAGCAAGAAGATCTGTTGGCAGCACCCCAGAACAACCACAAACTTTAAATGGAAATACAGAATGAAACTCACATTCAAATAGGCACCAGGTATTCATAATTCCTTTTAAGAAACAACCAAACAACCCAACAAAACATGGCAGTCATACACACTCAGAGAAAGATTTTCTTTGTGGAACTGCATGTAGGGATTGACACGAACAAAAGACAAATCTCTTGTAAAGGGCTGGCATTGGGTGGGGGGATTATATATTTTTTATTAAGTAGAGATGACCTGTGTCTTCACATCAACAGCTGGGTGCAAGACAATAATTTGGTCACAAGTCTTGAATTGTTTTTTTGTGCACACATTCTTACATTACGCAGGTCGTTAGTTTTTGGAATCAGGTAGATGTCAGATCTATAATTTGTTTTTTTGCGTCATGAACAATCTTTCAATGGAAACTCACACAAATTTTCATTCACCATACCAACAACAGTGGAGCATAATACACATGATTCTCCAGCCATGTTTAACCAAGACATTAAAAGGGCAAAAGATATCAGTCTGTCTGGAAAACTTTGCATAAGCTATTTATAGAATCTGCTCCACTAAAATCTATAATGTATATCTGATTTAGAGAATTTAAAACAGGTGGGTAAAGGTAATAACAGTGAGGCTAGTTCTGTAAATGCTATTACCTCTGAAATTCAAGCTACTCCATAGCATAGGAAAGCAAATCTCGGGCGAATGGATCTTTCAGGGTCTTTCAAATGTAAATAACCTATGGTCTTCAATAAATGTTTCAGCATTATAACATTAAGACGATGGTAAAATAAGGTCAAGTTGAGCCAATGATGAAGGAATTTTAAAGAAATTTTTAGATTGAAAAGAAAATGAGTTTTGAAGATTAGAGAGGTGTGTAATGTCGCTTAGCATTCTATCATTATATTCTTGTGGCCACAGTACTGAAAGAAATGGTAGGAGGAAAAGTGGTAAGGATGGTTGCTCTGGTAGTTAGGTGGTCAAGAGGAATTGTGGCAGTAACAGGAGCAATGGTAACATGAGCAGTTTAGCGGCAGTCGTGAGTTAAGAACACCCTACTACATGAAAACTCTTATCAGCCATCATATCATACATGTATCACAATGTACAAACACTACATCAATCATATTGATGTCATTTTGCTTTCAAATGCACCAGCAAACACCCAGATTCATGAAATGTGAATGGTATGGCAATGATGAAAAAAAAATGAGAGCAAAAATTAGTTGCCATCATGCAGCCATCTAGTGGGGTTTTGTTTGATATTTCGATTATTTTTATACAAATGGAATACTTGCTATCTTCAAGCAGAGCCCAGCGCTTTCTTGCCAAATAGGATAAGAAAGAAAACCTTAAATGCTGTAAGTGAGGCTTGAACCCAATACTTCCTAGGTACTGCGCAGTGCCCTTACCATTTGGTGAATTTCATCCCCCAAAATAAGAAGTGAAAAAGAAAAAAAAAGTCCAAAGGAAAAGAAGAGTAAAGTGAAACAAATTTGTATAAGAAAGAAGACATTAAAAAAAAATATAGAACAGAAAAATAAAACCAAACAAACAAATGCATAATATTATGACAGCAATTTCTTCCTTTCTTCTAACTTTGCCAGAAGTTCATCAGCATCTGCTTCTGTTTTGACGCGGACCAACATTGGTACGGGCTTGGGATCTTTGTCACCTTCTTTGATGGGTGGATTAGGAGTACACACAATAAGGACATTATTCTTTCCTTGACGCGATACGGGAAGGGACTCGGCTAGCAAAATGTTGAACAGAATGTTTCCTACAAAAAGAAAGGAAAAAAAGGAAAGACCATTTCACAATGTTTGCATTACAAAACTATTCACATTATAAAACTATTCACATTCTCAAACTCTCTTCCCATGATCATGAGCACTCTCTGCTTTACAAAGGCTCTACGTTTCATTTCTTGGAAGTTGGAGCTTTCCATCTCACTTTTGCGTTTTGTTCTTTATCGGGATGGCTTGTTTGTTGGGTTCTGGTTGTTTTTAGTTTTTTTTGTGCTAAGAGAGAAGAAGGAAGTTTATCTCAGCATACTCTAGTATATGCTTCAATGTGGTTATCCCATTAATATGCTTCATTGTGGTTATTTCCCTCTCTCTATGGCATACTTTGCTTACATCATAATGCATATTTTGATTATTTTCAATTAAATTGATAGCTTACATAAGTATTTCAGAAGGCAGATAGTACGAGCTTTATGGACAAACAAAAGTTTTATTCATTCCTTCCGCAGAACACATCAGGATACTGATAACAACTCCTTAACAGACCTCTTTAAAGCCCACTAAAAATGTGTAACATACATTTATATACAGTGTTGACACGCATATGGCATGTCACTTCCAAAGCCAACAACACAAAACAAGTAGAGAAAGACTTGCATAAACCTGATAGTTTATGGAGGCATAGTCAAGTGGCTGAGTGGTCAGAGCAATGCACTGCTGACCACAAGGTACCAGGTTCGATTCACAATCGCGACCATCGTGCATTTTTTTTTCTCAATAAAATAACTTCAATCAACCCCCCCCCCCACAATTCAGGTACAGATGACTAACCGGCTAAAGGCAGAGGAAGATCTTGTCAGATTGCTAGTATGATGAACATCACAGGCTGCTCTTTTGTGTTGAAGTTGGAAGTTTGAGATTAATTTTGAATTGAAATGGCCTGCTGGAAGATATGTGATGCACAGTACAGCGAGTGAGCTTCTTGTGCATAAATACATTTTTATTTTTTAAAATGTGTTTTTCTATTAACAAAGCCAAAGCCATCTCAACAGCTTGATTTTCAATCACACTTTTAAGTCCCTCTTTCTCGCCTGAAGCAAGTGAAGCAGTAGCAGACCTCCCAACTTCTGCGGGAAAATTAGGGGAGATTGCTGTGCCCAATACAAAATGAAGGAAAAAGTTATTTAAGCAAGCGACATATTGCGACAGCACCCTCCTATCACAGTGATTAGAGAGAGACGACAGGGTTCATAGGCGAATGGTGCAAGCACAGCACTGTTGAATTTCTTCATGGCCTTGTCGGAGTCACTAGCAAGAAACAGTGATTTTTCAGTACAACATGGGAGGCCGGGGTTTTTACTCAATAACGTGGGAGATTCCCCTGAAAATAGGAGTCTTGGGAGGTCTACAGTAGGATTTATATATCTTGCAGATAGAAAATAGTAAGCCTACTTCTCTGCACATAACTGGTTTCATTTTATTATCACAAAGGAAGAAAAATATGATTCAAAACACTTACCAAGATTTGTATCTGCCCTAATCACAATCTGCGTTTTCTTTTCCTCAACGGCTTTTAAATGCAGGTTTCCAACACCTCGATCCGCCCACTGGTCATCTTTTTTGTAAAAAAGCTTACACCTGGTCAGAGGGTATGATATAAAAATAAAATCAAAATCAAGCGCCATAACATCTATTAAAGAAGCAATCCTAGGGTTGAAAAAGGGATATGATGAGGGAAATCAAAATTAAATTGACTGAAAAACCATTCTGTCCATACTATAAAAAACACACGTAAAATTTCAATTTTAGACGATCTTCATGTATGTTCTGTTCAGGAGTGACTCTAAACTCCTTATAAAAATTTAGATATAACATACTGCCTTTCGCATTTTAGCATAACAGTTACCGCAGCCAATAAGTATAAGATAATAAGGGTCGCAGAAAAACAAAATAAAAGAAAGAAAGAATTAATAATAAGCAACCAAATAAAAACTGATAAACTTTCAGCTATGCTGAATGGGTGGGTAGGAGGCTTTTATTTGAAAAGAAAACTAACAGAAGGAGATAATTCTCGAAAATGTTACCGTATTGAATAGAGCTATGAAAATCCCTAGCAATCTAGTTTTGTCTTCTCCATCCCCAAATGTTAATTTTTTTTTATCTACACTGGCCTTGTTAATTGTTAAATTGTTACAATGCTTTGCTATGACATCCTATGTATTCAAAGTATGCTGAAATTGTATCAATATAAGATGGAATTGAATGAAATTGAATGTTACCGTTACTTTATCCTTTAAAGTTCAAATTGTAATAGTTCATCATTGCCTTAGGAATTATGTTTATTGACGGTGGTATCATAATTTTTCTCCCAGCCATATGTCGTTCCTACACTGAACACTTGATTTTTTATTTCTATCTTGTTCACCTGAATAAAACTCGATAAAAAATATACAATAAAATCTGACAAGGAAATACATAGAAGATTTTAAGAACCTGCTGTCAAATTATAAATCCAAATCCCAAAACCAAATTAAATATATGTCAAAACTACAAAGCGTATAGGCAGTAGATAAGTCCAATTGAGTCACTCATATGCATAGAGAAGAAAAGAAAAGGAACAAAAGATGTAGGAGGAAACTCTCTGTGATCTTCATAACATAATCCAATGCTTTCCTCAATAGTTTATTTTCAAATAAAACCGATACAAAGGACCAACTCACCTTTTAGTATAAAAAGAGTCTTTTTCTTTTATTTCCTTTACTTCTGGTTTTGGGGGCACATAATCTTCATCCTCTGAAAGCAATAAAAGAAGGGGATGGGAGGAAAGGAGGAAAAAAGAATGAAAATATGTCAAACTTATGAAAATGATCACCTTTTTCTTTCAAAGTTTTTGGAAAGACCAAACTTTCACCTGATGAGACAGAAATATAATAAACATGTGAAACAATGTCTTTCAACTAAACTAGATATTTTAGGTGTATAAGAATTGAATAAATTTACAAATTCATCCATTTCCTCAACTTAAAGCTTTCTTTATTTCAAATACAAAGTATAGGCCATGATTTCATTAAAGGTTTGAATGAAGCCTGTTTTCCTGCTGTTGGGCAAAAAAGGGGGAGAGATACTAAAGGAGAAGTTAAATGGCTTACAACCCCTCTTCTTCCTTATGTTTTGAGGGCAAGGCTTCTATGTCATGTCCATGAACCCACCTACAGAAACTGGCTAATGAAGAGAGTAAGGACGCGAACATTGATAAGGCATTTTACATTTCATTTAAGAAAACTGACAATATCAGCTGTGTATTATTTACTGTTGTAATGACATAAATGACTGCCAGCTAAGGAGCATCAACTTAAACCTAACACTGGCTAACAGTGAGGCTGCCTGCTTGGCCCCTCCCTCAGCAATTTTGTTACATTTAGTCTCCATAGCTCCCATTCCCATCATTTTCAGTATTCCTAAATACAAAACTACTGCCCATGACTTGCAGTCTGCAGCATATCGTGGATGCAGTTCTATAATGTTGGCTTTGTTATAATGCCTTGCTATGACATCTTTTATGTATTCAAAGTATGCTGAAATTATATCAATATAAGATGAAATTTTATTGAAATTTCATCTTTGCGCCAATCTTAAATATAGCGGATGCAGCAATTATCTCAAGGCAAGACAATTTGAAATAGAAGAAAAGACAATACATCATCTTGCGACATCATTTAAATGTATAGGAAAGCAAGTTACTTCCTTTGGCACTCTAAATTTGCTTTTTTAGAATAATACGTCTGTGAAAGTCACTGATGTAGTTATATGGTTGTAGAATGACACCTATGATATGTCACTCGACCTGAAAATCCTTCATTTAAAAAGTTGATAGACTTATTACCTTCATCATTTTTGGATGATGTTGATGCAGCACCTCCTGAAGAGCCAAATCCAGACGTGCTTGCATTGCTAGAAATACCAAAGGAAAAGCCGGACGACGTTGAACTGCTAGGCGGCTTTGAGGTACCGTTGCTGCTAGTCTGACCAAAGGAAAATCCACCAGAAGGAAAGGAACTTGTTGTATTGCCGAATGAAAATTTACTCGTGGAATTGAACACTGACATCTTGACGGACGAAGCTGAAAACATTCAAATATAAATCCATTACACGTATCTTATATTTCAACATTCCACATTGAAAATTTTGAAATCTATGCCCTATGCCATATTGAAAAAATGGTGATCTTTGGCGGAAACCTAGAATCTTATTTTGAAATTATTGATGTCAGATGAGTAGAAACGGATAAAGTTTAATACCTCTTCCATTAATTTATTTGGTGAAACATGGATTCAAATTTGAAAAAAAATTTTTTATAAATTTTCAAGAGGAATCCAACATGTTCTACTAGGTGACCAAGAAAAGATGAGTTAAATCATCAATGGGACCAGTGCTCTGGCTTAAACGAATACACATAAGACGTAGCAATGCCAAGCACTCTCTCTGTCGATGATGCTGATATTACGTAATAAATTAAATTGGCTAAGACAAACCAACAGCAACATGAAATTAAATCTAAAAATTGAAAAGGGAGATCATGTGCCAGAAAGGGAGATAGTTGATTATACAATGGCTCTAG
>JAUEKT010077696.1:0-21172 GCA_031762655.1 Doris verrucosa
CTTGATGTCAGAATACCTTTTCGTCTTAAGTTAGTAATTTATTAGGCCCTAGATCAGAAAGAATGTGATTTTTTACACCATAGACTTTGTTGAGTTGGTGTTGCAGCTTAATTACATTCCTTCGTAAAAGCATGACATAACAACACAATCCAAGTAATACACACACTGACTCACTTTTGTTCCCACTCACTTGGTGCTGGCTTTCAGGAAATGGTTGTATTTATCAAAAGCATGGAAAGATTGAATGGGATGCCTTTCAGCCTTTTTTTTTGCTGCTATGAGTTATCATGATTTGTCTTTGAGCATTGCTGGCTTCATCATAAGATCTGTCTCGAATGGTGCGCAAAGAATAGGTGCAAAACTTTAATAAATTGTCCTCTCCTGATATTAAAACCATTTCATGTAACTGTGATGTCAATCTCCTCACACTATTGCTTCATGATGTTTTGCACATTGAGGGTTTGATAGATAAAGTTTGCATTATAAGTGTATATGATAGTTCACTAAATAAACAATCTAACTTTGTTGCATTCAGTATGTTAGAATTTTCAAAAGATGTATAAAAAAAAAGAAGTTAATTCAAAGTTGTTCAAATTTGTATTGATGTGAATATTTTTTATTTGTTTGTCAGAAGGCTACTGTTCTTTTGCGTCCATACAAAATTTGCACCCTGTTTGTTTGTTTGTTGTTGTTGGGTTTTTTTAGGGTCTATATTATAAAATCAGGATAACATGTTCCCAAAACCAATATGGGAACTTGAAAAATATGCAAGAAGTTGTCCTTGAAGGATATAGACCAAGCAATGGAAATGTGATATCTGATGCCCTTTATGGATTAGTTAGTGTCTCTTTGAGGAAATAAAGCTATTACACTGTTCTCTGCATAAGATCAACCCTTTTTGATTTTATGTATTATGTTAATTTTTAACTCATTTTCTTTACACCCATGTAATCATGTATAATTTTATTACTATTTTATTATGAATGCCCCCTCAGGTAACTGAGCTGGATGCAATAACGGGTGCAGACACATCAGCTACTAGTACTGCAACATATTCAGTTACAGTGTCAGATGTCAACGATGAGGCACCAGAGTTTCAGCAGAGTTCATACTCTGTCGAAGTGACGGAATTGCAGCCAACAGCACAACCTGTTCAGATCACAGGACTCCGTATCGTGTGTGAAGATAGAGATTCGGTAAATGTTCCACCTTATTGAATTACTTACTTACATTTGTACTCAATTTATCATTAAGTTGTGCCGTTTTATCGCAGATATCAATGATCATCGATTGCCACACATTCTCCAGTTGTTGTTTGCTTCTCCCCACCTAAACAAGGGTGGTGACATATCTCCTTAATCTTTTATTTACCATTTCGTTTTGATAAGAAATTGTCATGAATTCTCTATTGTTTCTAAACATTTTGTTCTTCAGTTGCAAGGGTTAATGTCCAATCTTTATTGTATAAAGACATGTTGACAATGTCACTCTACCTTGTTCACATTGATATTAAGCATGAAAAACATCTTTCCTTTTTTCCTTTTTGAGTGGTCTGTTCTTCTTTTTCTTCTTTTTTTATTTTTATTGTCTTATCCTCTCTTTCTCTCTTATTTCTCTCACAAAGAGACAAAAGATTTGCCAAGGAGGGAGAGAGGCATACCAGTTTCTACAATTACGAATTGTTAAAAAAAATCTTTAGGGGTCATTTACTGTGCGAAGAGATTGAACATGGATGCTAAACTCCCTTGCCAGCCACATTGAGTTGGGATTAAAGTCTTGCCAGCCAAATTGAGTTGGGATAGAAGTCTTGTCAGCCATATTGAGTTGGGATTAAAGTCTTGCCAGCCAAATTGAGTTGGGATTAAAGTCTTGCCAACCAAATGGAATTGGGATTAAAGTCTTGCCAGCCACATTGAGTTGGGATTAAAGTCTTGCAAACCATCTGAGTTGGGATTAAAGTCTTGCCAGCCAAATTGAGTTGGGATTAAAGTCTTACCAGCCAAATCGAGTTGGGATTAAAGTCTTGCCAGCCACATTGAATTGGGATTAAAGTCTTGCCAGCCAAATTGAGTTGGGATTAAAGTCTTGCCAGCCAAATTGAGTTAGAATTAAAGTCTTGCCACCCTCATCGAGTTGGGATTAAAGTCTTGCCAGCCAAAATAAATTGGGATTAAAGTCTTGCCAGCCACATTGAGTTGGGGTTAAAGTCTTGTTAGTCACATTGAGGTGGGATTAAAGTCTTGCCAACCAGATCGAGTTGGGATTAAAGTCTTGCCAGCCCATTCGAGTTAGGATTAAAGTCTTGCCAGCCAAATTTAATTGGGATTAAAGTCTTGCCAGCCACATTGAGTTGGGATTAAAGTCTTGCAAGCCACATTGAGTTGGGATTAAAGTCTTGCCAGCCAAATCGAGTTGGGATTAAAATCTTGCCAGCCAAATCGAGTTGGGATTAAAGTCTTGCCAGCCAAATCCGACCAGCCACGATCCTGAGAATCATTGATTTATAATGATCTGCAGGCGCGTTGTGGTACATCAGTGGGTCTCGCATAACATCCTCATCTGCAGGCTAATTCAAGGTCGCATGCTGGCACCATTGGCTGATAGGCCTACTTTGAAACATAGAAGGTGATAAACAAAATCATAGATGGTTGTCTCAGTGAACACATTGGAGTTGGTGTGTTTCATTGCATGCAGATAATTAAGGTCAGAATCAAACGTGGCAGACAGCAGACAGCAGTCGTGACCAGAGTTGGAAACCACACACAAAATGAGCACTGACAATAGTTTTTGAGCTCCAGCTTTATGTTACCATGTGCAACGAAAACTCGTCTCAAATTTGTTGCACATGACCCTGAAGCAACTTATCCACATTTTTTTTTTTTTTTTTTTCAAATGGTACGCCATTGGCAGGTAATGAATGAGCTGATAAGATTGACTATTCTCTGATACAAATGAAAAGAGGTCCTCATAGTTCTGATTTTCCTTTGTTCTTTTTTAATCGTTTCAGGCGGCCAATGCTAGGTACAGAGTTCGCATTGTAGAGCAAAACTTCACGGATGTATTCAGTATAAGTCCTGATACTGAATTTATTGGTCTTGCCAACATGTTTATCAATGTTGATCAAACGTCTTTTATGGATTATGACACCCCTGAATATCGTAGGCAGATCCTTGTGGTAAGTTTCCCTTGTATAGTATGCCATACTATCATCTCTTCAATATCTAATCACTTTTTTTACCAATAAATTATAAAATTGTCCTTTTTCCATTTAATAACTGAATTGGTATTGATTTATTTGTTGTTGTTATTTTGGATGGGTGGGGAGGGGGTCGTGCATGCAACCTAGAATATTATATTAATTTAATTTGGGAAGTAGCCACTTAGAAGAAATCAAAATGCTAGATATAAATGAAATTTTGAGAGAGAATTATTGTTCCTTAACTACTGTTTTGCTTTCTTTCTTTTTATTTTGAAAATGTAGTTAGACATTGTTTGAGAGTTGATAACAAAGAAGTTTCCTTAAAAATTGATTCTTAGAAAGGTTTAAATTTATTTTCATCCCTTCCTTAGACTATTTAGAGAATATGTTGTCACCCGGAAATACTACTGCCTTTAAGTCATAATCGATAAATAATGACTGGTAGCAGTAGTATTTCCAAACAACCATAGGATTTATTTGCATGTGCACACCTGTGAAATTATGCTGCTGCATGAACATAAGACTGCAATATAATATCTGTTCACTTAGAAGTTTCAAAGAATTCCTTGACTTAGAATAAAATTCTATTAAGTTTAACACTCATGTATACATACTGCCCCAGCCCCCAAATACGGCGGAGGTTACTCATTGATCTCCAACAGTCTTAGAACAATCAGCACTATGAAGATGGACCTATTTTCAGACCGATGATAGGGTTGTCTTGCATTAATTTGTGAAGTTTTCAACAATAACCTGAAAGGCATTTGATGAAAATTGTTGCACTTCTAATATGACTGTTGTATTAAGTTTAAAGATTCATATTTATTTCATCAAAATTAAATGAGACGCAAAAATTTTACATAAGGAAATGGTATGAAGAATCCTTTTCATAGATCTTGTAAATTTCTACGTAGTCATACTCCTGGACCCAATTTTTGCATCTTTGACATTGATTTAAATTGTCATACCAAAAGTGATTGAAATGCAAATCTTTGATCCTGCATTCAAAGATCCTTGTTAAATATTGGGAATGGCAAAATCTGAATCGAGTTTCAAAATTTGAAGGAAAAACTGCCTCGGGCTAGTCTCTGTGGATATCTCAAGTTGGCTTGACCAGTATGGTCAATCAGTGACCAGTGTCGATTTCCAGATGGCCCAGTCAGTCAGTGAGGTCTTCGTGTGCGTCACTTCCCTTCGAAAATCATGAGTCTGTGGCCTAATGTCGATCACGGGTCTCTGATTTTTGTGATTGTTCATAAACTGGTCAGATCTCTTTTGGTTTGGAGTCAGTGACAGCTCATTGGTGGCATTGTAATTGTAGTGTTGGAATAAGTATTGTCATGGGCTAGCTCTGGTGGCATGAGATCCGTAATCGTCTGGATATCTTTGTTGAGGATGCTGGGCAGATTAGTGATAGGTTTCCCTCTGAATTTTTTCCCGGATTCGAAAAACTAGGCCATTTTCGAGGTAATTGGATGTTTTACTAAATGAGCTATTGGGTCTCCTTGTATACCTTAGACTTGAGTCAGTATTGCTTATTTGCGTTGATCTTTTATTCAACTAAGTCTCTTTGCTTCAGTTTATATTATATTGAATTAGTATAAGAATTTTAAAAATCTTTGCAATGGATTGTTTATTTCAAAATCAGAGTTTTCTTGAAATTTTGATAAATTTTATTTAAAAACTTTTAACAAATATTGACATAATTCATGTGGCTTTTGATTTTCTGAAAATTATTTTTCCATCTTTAAACATTTACATTTCTAGCTGGAGGCAAGAGAAACGACTGGCTCTAATCCCAGATCAAGCTCCACCACTGTAACGATTATTTTGACTGATGTAAATGATAATACTCCAAGTTTTGTTGAACAAGAATATTCCAGGAGGATCAGCGAGAATCAACTGGTTATTCCCACCACAGTTCTCACCGTGTCCGTAAGTATTTTTCAGGCTTTTGAGCACTCTCTAACTGTTAAAGTATAAAACCAAATGGGAGAATTTGGAATTACATTTATACTATACTAACAGATCAATTAGTAAACACATTCTATATGTTTATTAGTGAGAGGATAGTGAAATCATTTTTCCCCAGAGAATGAATAAAGTTTTCTGTATTTTTTATTCTGAGCAGAGGTCAGAAAATCATGGTTTATTAAAATCGTTTTTATCAACTTTTTGCTTTCTTTACATGCATAGATGAATAACACTGGAAATATTTAATCCAACTATGTGGCAAAAATCTCTTTTTTATTATTAGCTTTGAAGGAGGAGGAAGGTTCTGTGCTTCCTTTTAATTTCATTCAACAATTTTGCATGTACGATGTTTGCAATTCATATGTTTACAAATGTAGGTAAGCTCTACTGTTTTCTTACATCCTCTCATTTTTTATATGCCCTTGCTATTTTCTTTAAAATTTATTCTGTCGCTGGAAATTCCTGAGAGTATAAGTTTCAAAAGAAAAAAAACAAGTAAACATGTCCAATTAATCAGAAACACCCTCTATTATTTCATCACTTTTATTTCTTTTTTATACTACTTACCTTGTTAAATTTGTTTTGTTTTATTTTTTTGTATCGATAAATCATATGTCTGGTGTCCATTTCTCTATTTCAAGGCCACTGATGCTGATTCGGGCTCGAACGGAGACATAGAATACGTCTTAGAACAGGGAACAAATGAGTAAGTTTTGGTAAAATAGATTTCATCAATGGCGAATTCTACACACTCTTCAGAATTAGTGATAGTTTTTATGTATATTCGTAACATTACAAGAAATAGATCTAATGTTAAAAAATAATTAAGCACTTGGTTTATTTTTGTTTTCTCTATATGCATAGATGAATAACACTGGAAATATGTAATGCACTTTTGCAGACTACACTAAATTTCCTTCCTTTTGTTTGTATCCTGTTGTTAAAAGTGGATTGCAAGATTAGCAGTGAAATCTCAACGTTAGCAAATTGAAAATGATGAGTCAAAAAATAGCAAATGAAAAAAAATTAAAACAACATTAAATCAATGTTTCCTCTTGAACAAGATACCTTTAACAACTGAAATTTGAAAAATATAAAAGCAAATTTTAGAAATGTTTTAAATGAGATCACAATCAATATTTTGGATGTATGAAATTGCGTCTTATAAAAGTATGTAAATTGTAAAATTGTAACCTTTGTGAAATAATTGAGTAAAATCATAGATGCTTCTTGATGTGATTCCATCAAATTTATCTAAGACTGTGGCTCCACAATCATGATTTTATGAGAGTTTCTAGGAAAGTACAATCCAACTTGCCTTAGTTGTCACCTCTTCATAGCAAACACCCACCACTCAGCAAAGGCATTCTTACACTTCTTCTATTTATTTCTTCTGTGTGTAGCAGCCACCTGCCTAATGCTCCCACAGTCAGTCGTTTTACTTCAGAAAAAAAACAACCCAAACCTCTAACACATACATTGACCATGTAAAAGTCACTTTACTGGACGAGATAAATTCAGCAAGGATATAGGCCTCAAATTTCTGACATACACACCCCCCATCTCCAATCCCCTCAAAAAGAACATAATGCAAAATCAAGAGAAACTAACCAAAAGTCATAAATCTTTCTCATCTCTGTGGTGTAAGATAAATATACCGTCGGCTATGTTCTGTTACTGTATAACTTCATTCATTATTTTCACAAATCTGTTATTTTGAAAAGTAAATTCAGAAGTCCAAAAGAAATGGCTTGCTTTCTTTTATACATTTGAATGATGTCGCAAAGTGATTGATTAACTTCATTTTAATAAGATTACAGCATGCACTACAATTTAAATTGGAACAAAAAGGAGATTATAATAAAATTGTAGTGATATGTTACGAATATAACATAGACAATATGGTAAAAAAAAAATGAAGGCTTTCAATATTCCTGCTAGGAAGTAAAAGCATTGAAAAATTGAAATGATATTCTTATGCTATTTTTTCTGAAGTACGTCGTATGTAAAGCTGTGTTGAATGATCATTAAGGACAGGATTGACTGAAGATTGGTTGTCCAAAATGAGTGTTGCCATCTCGTTGGACACCTGTTTGCTATTCAGATATAATGTATAGAAAAATATCAATGGTATCAAAAATGGACGAATGGTTGTCAGAATAGGTTGGGTTGTATCTTGAATAACGTCATTCTTAAAGTTAAAGGATATCTTCGCTGTCAAACACTGTGGTGTTTTCACTGTCCATGCTTGTGTGGTTGGATTTTTCTGTGAAATGCTTCCTTGAGATTCAAAATGTAAACACCCAAATCATGGTTGGTTCCAAATTTACATGCATCTTTTACTAGTGCCTGTTTCATCAAACCTACTTTTCACCATTCAGTATAGCTTGTTAGTGAGGTGATGTCAAATTACTTGATAGCTTTTTGTATCTTGTTGATGAGGTGACATCAAATTACCTGACAGACTTACTCACGCTTGGTCACAGTAAGATCGCAGTCACATCACAGTAACATCATTTCACAATTATCGAATCAGATGTGCTAAATTTTCAGTCTTCGGTTTTGGCATGATTCTGCTACTGCTAAATATTAACCTAGACCTTCTTCTTATGTAAAACGGACCTGAATTGTTTTGAGCTCTGAAAAGACCTTGAAAAATGGCTTCCTTCTACATTAGCGTAAGCCTCATGTGGCTGAGACTTATTGCGGGGTTCTGCAGCTTAATTCCAAGGCAATCGGGGGACCCCGTAATACATTGGGTAAGAGAGGTCCTCCTTTGAATTGCTGGATTGGAATTGCTGTAAGCAATAGGCAGAGCAACTAGCATTAAACCTTGTTGCTTTTGGCCATGGGCTAGGAAGACGGTCGGCCGCCGCCATGAGATATATATGCACTGATAATTATTGTTGCAGCCTTTAGCAGGGACCAAGTGCCAAAGAGCATAGTGGTACCCATGGTAGGATGTTTTTTCTGGCTGAAGGGATAGCGAGCTTTGTTTCCTTCCATCCTGCCAAGCCCAGGGGAGGGCTTAACTAGGTCTACCAATACCCACCCGGCAGTTCCTCCCCATCCCACCTGACTCCGTTGTCAGATTTCCTGACTTAGACCTTCAATGGTGGCCGAGTGGTTTGGGCATCGGACTGCTGACTGAGATTTACAGGGTTCAAATCCCATCCGCGACCATCATGTGTCTTCCTTGAGCAAGAAAATTCACTCCAATTGCTTCACTCGACTCAGGTATAAATGAGTACAAGCAAGGGCTGGGGAGTAAAACCTGCGATAGACTAGCATCCTGTCCAGGATAAGCTCTGGTTATTTGGGTGTGCCAAGGTTTAGAAGGAACTTTACTTTTTTTTTAGACCTTCAACTACAATGTCTCACTTTATAATGAAAATGTCCTGCTTTGACTCTCAGGATTTTATGTCCAGTTTGGGTATGTCCTAAGTACTACATAGACATCATACTTTTGGTAAGTTTTAAGTTGACAGCAAAGGGAAATGAAATATGTGCTCTTTTCTTTTCAGATTTTCTCTCAACCCTGAAACTGGGGCTTTGACTTTGCAAAGACCTGTTAACTATGAGGACCAAAATCTGTACGTTTTTCTGGTCTATGCGCGTGATAAAGGTGAAGATCCCAGATCCAGCCAAGTAAGATCAATTAAATTCCATTTCCCTCTCATGCCCTTGGTTTTTGAGATTATAAATTTAATGTTTC
The DNA here is from genome assembly GCA_031762655.1 of Doris verrucosa. Classification (NCBI taxonomy): domain Eukaryota; kingdom Metazoa; phylum Mollusca; class Gastropoda; order Nudibranchia; family Dorididae; genus Doris; species Doris verrucosa. The sequence continues at coordinate 8,889 of JAUEKT010077696.1, forward strand.
AACTTGTCAAAGTCATGTCTACATTTCTTTGCAAACATGATGATGCATTTCAGAGGGCTAGCATAACTTCATCGTGACTGAGTACCGGTACTTCTGGATTTAAATCAACACTGATAATGCATGACAAATATTAAGTAGCATAAAGCTGAATATGAGCGATTAGAGGAATAAATGGACATTCACTTTTTCATGTACTTATGGGCATGAAATCAATTCAATAGAACCCCAAAGTGATAAATATTTATTTGTCAATTCTGTTGTGACTCATGAAATGCATTTTTTCAACACTTGATTGCTACTGAATACAGGGAGGAAGAAAGATGAAAAAAAAAAACCGCGCCCATTTATGCCATGACCCAGGGTCGGATGTGATCTTCCTTCCTTAATGTTAAAGAATAAACAATATGAGAAGTTACAGTGATGATTTGAAGTAAAAGCTTCCAACTAACTTGACCTTCTGTCTCAAAATGGTAATTATATGTAGACTTGAAAATCAGTTTGAGAATTATAAACATGACTATGTGTCTAAGCAGTTGTTTGTCCTTATAATTCACATTGTAAATTTGTACATAAAGTATTTCACAATCTTAATTTCCATTAATTTACTTTCTCTCCCCCGTAAGGTCCAAGTAACCGTCGAAATCGTTAACTACAATGATCTAGCCCCTGTATTTCAACGAGATTCTTACCAGACATCTGTTAATGAAGGATCACTCAACTTTCTTACTCCAGTTACTGTTCGAGTAAGTTTTGATTATTATCAATGTCATAACAAATTGTCTGTTGTAATTATAAATTGCTCATTATCATCTGGGACTATAAGATTATGCTGGATGCATGAATGTATGTCACTCTGTTTACGAGAGCACTTATCCCTTAATTAAATACTGTAAAATATCAAGTCATATCGCTGATCTAGAGTAATATTGTTGTAAGTCCAACACATTTATTATGGACTTACAACAAGTTTGTTCTAGACCAGTGATATCAAGGATTTCATTTTCAAATACACATCACAATATTTGACTTGATTTTGTCATATGAAATGCAATACGCATAACTCTTCTGTCTTTGGGGATATCCATAAGAACTATAGGTCTGCTCAACAAGATTATGGGTATATTTGTACGAGTTTTTTTTATTTGTCCTTTGTGGACTTTGAGGTGCTGATTACAATGACGAGATCTATTTTTCTGTAATGAGTTAATCTAAGAAACTATAGGAAAATCCTGTGTGTTACTATTTTGAAGGGTGTCCCAAACAGCAATTTCAGTCACAAGTGACTTTTTTTTTCTTTTTGCTGAAAAGGAATTGTCATGATCTTGTCTATACATTTTAAAGGTTTTGAAAGGAATGTAAAAAAGTAAACAATTTGAAATTACATTTTGAATAGGACGTCTAACAAAAGGAAAGAAGATAATCTATCCCTTTGAAATCATTTTTCTCCAAAATTCGTTTTGGACAGGGTGTGGATTTTTTGTTCTTAAACATTTCGACAGTTTTCATCCTACATTTATCAAACTTTACATGGTATTCTATTATATGTTAATACTTGTAGATGACAGGTTATTTTTTGGATTGATACAATAATTATGTTTTTATAAGCCTTTAAAGATGAATTTTGACCACACAAACAAATCTAAATTTCCTCATCTCTGACTTTACTGATTGATCTCTGCAAATAGCAAAATGTTTAAGAAAATAAATTTCTTTATAAGATTTTAAGAAGGCCGCCATTTCCATGGCAACCAGAATTTTTTTTGACAAATTCGACAACATGAATGAACTCTCAATGACCTATGGTACACTTACATACATTCATTTGGTTCAAAACATTGAAAATAAAGATTTTTATCATTTTGATGTCAGGCCCCCTTAAAATGTAGGGGTCAAAAGACAATTTACAAAATATTATTTTTTCGATTTATTTTCCATGCCACAGTCATTTCAATCAGTGTGGAAATCCCTCTACCAAATTTTCAAAAATATTTTGAAATATGCCAAAGTTATAGTACAGTTGCCAATTGTCTAGTATTTTACTAGACTGTCCAGCATGTTTGCTTCATGTCATTAGTGTCAACTTATGTGCAATTTCCATAAATTGAGTTTTTCTGTTATTATGTAATAGATTTTAATTATACTATTTTAGGTACATACCTACATAACTGAATTCTGCATGCTTTTCTTCCTCATTTTTTATTATTAATGTCATTGATTATTTCATGCTGCCTCTTACAAGGTGTCCAACATTTTGGGCTCGATAGGTTGGCAACTTTGTTATCTGTATTTATGTCAATAAATTGTGACAAAAATTTATCATTTGCCAAAAAAAGTTATATTAACTTTGAATAACCTTCAATTCAATTGAGCTCAATTGAATTCTTCTTCCAATACGTTGGATAACTCATACATACTTTAAAGATCATCTTCTAGCTTTTGAGATCAAGCACAATGTGCATGATTTTTATGCTAGTGCTCTCACAGCTCTCTTTACCAGTAATTTAAAAAATTGTCTACTTTGGTGAAATGTTATTTTTTTAAATTTCCCAGGCGGTTGACAATGAGGACGGCACTGTGCGTGTCACTTACAGGATTGTTAGTGGCCAGAGTCCGAATGATGCCTTTGTATTGAATCGGGACACTGGAAGTTTAACACTTGCTAGACCTCTCCGGTATGAAGACACAATACCAGGTGGAAATGGAAGGCCCTCTGGAAGGTAAGCTTTGTGTTCAGTGGCCCAAAAGACAAACGGTGCACTCCACTTGTAGCCAGTCGTCTGTAAAGGACTTCCGACATAGAGAACCTTTTCCATGGAACAGGCATCGATGTAAGACAAACTTAGTAAAATTCAAAGGGTTATACTGAACTCACCATGTCGGCTGTGACGGTTGTAGTGGTGCATATTTTTATCTACGGTCCTTATAGTTTATAGTAAAGACATAATGGTTTTAATGCTGGTTCCCTGTTGTTAGTTTTGACCTAGCATTGATGAACCCGATGATGTCTTGTAACATTACACACTTTCACACCGCTTACAATAGTACCTACTATGATGTGCCGGCACTGTGCCTTAGGCTGGGGTCAAGTAAAGCGAACTTGTTTGGCTCTGCCCACAGGATCCAGGATCCATATAACTAGTTCGAGAAGCTGTACCATGCCTCTCATCATGCATTCCTTGAAGAGAATAATTGATCTGGTAGAGGCTATTGAGAATGGACACCTTCCAACAATAGCAGCGAACTTTTTTTCTGGTCTCTCAACTACATTGCTACAAGCATAGTCAATTGTATTACCATTTATCGCTTGAATTTGATTCTAAAATTTATAAGGATTGGACCATAAAGTACAGAAATGCCTATTGCTGGGTTTCTGACATTGTTAAGTGTGAAAAATTATAATCAGCAAACAATATGTACTTTCAGCCTTGTACTATTATGCTCTCCTGTAAAGGTGAAACATAAAAATGGATTTATAGTCCATATTGTTGCAAAGGTGCAAGCTCATAGATTGTACAGTATTTATTCCCCAGCAGGCCATTTCCCTTCAAAGTCTTCTCAATTCCTTAGGGAGCATCTTGTAGAGCTGCTTGTAAGGTGCTTCATACTAGTATTCTGACAAGATCAGTTTCTGCCTCTAGCCGGAAAGTCAGTTACACATAACTGAGATGAAAAAGTTGGAGTTACGGTATCTTCCTGCTCAAGGAAAAGACACAATGGTCATGGGTGAGGCTGTAACCACTCAGCCACCATGCCAATGTTGCCTGATAATGCTCAGCTTGTGATTGCGTTACAGCTTGAATTGATCTTTGATTAAAAGGTCTCATTCACCCCACAAATATTTCACTGACTGCTCTTGCACAAAGGTCATCTAGAAAGTACCACAGACAGAAATAAAGGCACTCACAGCCGATGATTCGCAAGCTATCATTTTAGTGATAGTAATAATCTACATCAGTTTCTTTTTGCTGAAGTAACAGTTGACTCATCATCGTGAATTTAAAGACAATGTTAAAATGAAACAACTAGTTCTATATTCAAAATTCAGCAACTTTAATGGTTGATTATTTATCTGGCCTAAGCCTAGTGTGAAATTTTGTGTCCTCAATTTAGATGAATAATCATGACATTTCCATTTCCCCTCTCACCCTAGATTTGAACTTGTCATTGAAGCGAGTGACAATGCCAGTCCAGATCCTCCTCAAACCAGCCAAGTTAGAGTCATTGTCCAACTGATTGTAAGTCATGTTTCCCATCTTTCCTCTTTTTATAGAAATGTGTATCATTTTTTATTTTCTCACCATGTTTAAAGTCATCCAGTTTACTGTTTGTTGGTTGTTGTTTTTTTCAGTGCAATCAATATAATTGTGAAAGTGATGAAATTGTTAGTTGTCCGATGCCCTAACCATTTGGCCACCATGCCTCCATGCCAAGTCAGGGAGCAGAGGAAAACCTGCTCAAAGTTTTTAGGCATGGATTTTAGTTCTAGTTCTAGTTCTATATTTAAGATTCAGCTACACTAACAGTTGATTTTGAATCTGGCCTAAGCCTAGTGTTAAGTTCTATGTCCTGAATTTAATTTGAGTTTTGATATGTCTCTCTTAGGGTCAATTTTTTATTTCGCTCTGAAACATAGAAGGGAGGGTAATTTTCTTGTGGAGAGTGGGATCTTGTTCCACGGGCATACACTGCTGTTGAAAAAACTATGTTTGAATACATTAGTGCAGGAGTAGGGTGTAAGGTATTCAGCCTGGGTTCTGATCTACATTTGATAAAGAAAGTGATTTGTTAGGCCGTAATGATCCTCAATTCGATCCAGAAAAGGCAAAGTCTGACTCAAGTGATGAGGGATCTAAATTCGATACTCTCAAGTTGACAAAGGCAAAACTCGTATTGGTACTAGAAGAGTAATGTACATCTACATCTACATCTAATAGTTCTACCACTATATCCAGAAAGCCTACTGTTTGCACAGAAGGTAGTGATGTGGACTTGACATCTGATGTAAGTGAACAAGAGGATGAGGGTTCAAATCCTGAAATTGATGTTACTGTCAGTGACAGAGTCAGACATAGAGACTTGTGTGATGTTAATGGAGAGTGGATTCAAGGTCTAAGGGTGACTTATTTACCATATTCTTTATTCCTCAACATTGTCAGTATTAAAACACATTCAAAGCAAAACACAACACATTTTTGGCTTATTGAGATCTTTTTATTGACATTATTCTCCATTATTTCCTGTTTCTGAAATTTCTGAGAAACTGAAAAAGATATATCATTTTAAAAATTTTATTTAAAAAAAAAGAATTGCAAATGTTGTTTTAAATTTGTTTAATTCAATCAAATATACCTTCAATTTAATTGTATTCAAATTACATTAAATTAGATGCATAACTTAAGGCCCAAAATTCCTGTTTTTTTAAGCTTAGATTTGTGACTGAACCCTACATCTAGTGGTAAGTGAGTTAATACAACTCCTTACTGGCTTAAACTTCCCTTACATCTTCAGCATGAAGTGTGGCATGTGGTAGTAATCATCCTCCATGGATGATAGCAGTTGCATGTGAATCAAGTTAGGAAGACTATGACACAAATAATGGGTTGTTTCAATTGCTTCTTTGTTTCTTTTATGGGACATAGCATTCAGAGCAACCTTATTAGGATTTGTACGTTAAATGAATTTCATAGCTTTATTCAGATTTGCTGGCCAATCACAGTGAGAGACAAACAACTAACAGAACCCCAAATTTCAAAATATTGAGTGATGTTCCCTTTAATTTCAGTCTGTAGTATGAAATGTACATTAATTCATATTTGAACCAAAGAGCTTGAAATTCTGAAATAGACAAATTGAAACTATGGAATGTCAAGAGAAAAAATAATGTGCATATAGACTTGCAAGAACACTTGTGGTACATAATTGATTTTTTTTTAAATTCAGAAATACAGTGGAACCTCTCTAATTGCGAAGAATTGCGAAGAAATCCCAGAGATTGGAATTTTTTCTTTACAATCAGGAAAGGTCCTCAGCTAATCAGGAAATAATTGGCAAGATCACTTTACTTATCATCAGGTTTTTCTCTGAATTTTGTATGTTTTACTACTCAATTTCTATCAAACTCTGACCTGACTTTAATTATTAATCTATTAGGCCTGTGTAAGCTGTTCTCATGAGTTGAGATGTAATAATCACTTCATGCCGGGCATAGCCAGACTTGTTGAACAAGGTGTGAAATCTGGACAGGGGGCTGTACTCCTCACCCATACGACCATGACCAAGGTGTTGACACGGGAGGGGGCGATATTTACGGCAAAGTTGAGAATTGGTACGGATCTATGAGTCTCTCATTCTTACCTGACCAGCTATCAGTCACAGAGTGGACACGTCTAGAATTAACGACCTGTCATGCACCAGGCGTTTACTTACCTGTCTCCCAACATCTAATGAATGGCCTGATCTTGTGGGTCCAATACATTATTTTTACAATTTTGCTTTAGCCATTTACGTTGCACTCATCACTTCACATTTACTCTTCATCGTTCTTGAATAAAGTTTCGTAAGAAGCCCATTGCATATCAATTTTGCTAGTATTACGAGAAAATTATACAGTGGTCTCCACCTAATAACCTGCCTCTGGGGTGACAAAGAAACTGGGTTATTAGACGGAGTGGGTTATTAGATGTAAACCTGCCCATGAGAGAGGTAACATAAGAAGAATTGACCGAGTTGATACAATGAATTTTAAGATGACCAATGGACCTGATTGCTGACCGCCAAACACTAACGGGAACTAAAAGATGATTGGCTGTGTACATTATGACTCCACCCATCAGAACATTGTAATGACAACAGGCCACAAGAAGAAACCTGATGATCATTCACTCACTTATCTGAGCTGTTTCTCCCGTCAAAACCCGTACCTGTGCAAGGGTGATTGTTCTTGCGTCATTTTATGACCACAGGTCTAGCCCCATACCGTACATGTGACGACACTTTGCCTCTCTGGTTCACTTGCAAGTGGTCTGCAAACATTTTGATTCGTCAACCAGGTGACCAAAGTGTGATAGGTTTTATTTGAATTAAAACTTGTTAAATGCCTGTTCATTTCACCACAGGCGTAGGACTCATGCTCTGGTATACAGTCTATAGGATAAGTGACGCCTATTGCCCTGTCTGTTGATGACACAATACACTATATTGAATCACAAAGCTCTTCATACATTTTCTTTTCTTTCTTACCACACATCCTCGACAACAAGACTGGGTTATTAGGCAAAGTTCAGTTTAATTGGTGGGTTATTAGAGGGGTGTTTTAAAGAGAGAAAAAAGTGTTTCTTGAAATAGCGGGTTATAAGGTGAAGTGGGCTATTAGGCGGTGGGTTATTAGGGGGAGACCAATGTACACGTATCTCAATTCATTGAGCAATATGAATGTCCAAAATAACCTATAAAACGTGTTGTTTTTTGTAAGCTGGTGAAACCATATCTTTCCATTGGAGATGCTGGGATTTGTTAGCGAGATTTAAACATTTAAAAAAGATGAGGCAAAGTCAGAATCCTAGGATCCCTGGGGAATCGAGAAGCCGGCTTATCAGGAAGGATTTACAATCCACCAAGATTTCCTGATTAGAGAGGTTCCGCAGTACTGAATATCACTTAGGGGACAACCACATTCAAATTTTGAACAAAATGAATAGAAAATTATAAAATCTATGTGAATTTTATATCCGTAAATGATTTTTAAAAAACTTTAATGAGCATAGGAAATATGTGATTTTCTTTATTATTCATATTTAATCAAATGGATTTATGTGCATTGAGTCATTCAAATCAATCTACGGAAATAGATTTTCAAGGGTTAGTATGCAGTTTGAGTAAATGGTTTGAGAATCTTCATACACAATTTTGAATGCTCTGCAAACCTGGCATTTTGCAGGTTTTTTGCTTGCCCACATCAGAATAAGTGAGATGGATTTATTTTCTTACCGGTGTACATATTTTTTCACTCTAGTATTATTTTGTTAATTTCCATGTTCACTTAGCTAGTCTGAACAAAATACTCCTCATTTACTGGACTTTTCAACATCTCACTAATCTAGGTTATAATATGAATTTTTTTTTTTTACTTTTCTTCATGTTCTCACAAAAGGACCAAAATAACTACAGCCCTGTACTGAACCCATCACAGTACTCAGCAAATGTATCTGAGGTAGCTGCACCAGGTTTGTAAACTAAGTTTGATCTTCTTTTTTCGAAGAAGTTACCATATAATGTATTTTCCTCCTTTTTATAAATTTTCAATTTGATTGTATTAGAGAAAATATGACAATCTCTGCCAACTGATTCTAGTGTCAGGTTTGGTTTTGTTGGTGTCAGTTGATTGGAATTGAGATTTCATATTGCGACTCGTTGATAACACGCACTAGAGTCAAGTGACATGAAATAAAGAGATATTTACGTTAGTACGTGTTATTGACAATGTACTGTGTGCAATAATAGCCTAATAAAATGTCCTGCGCACCAAGTGTTTTATAGGGTTTTGTTTCACTCACCTGATTAATTCATGACATTTATAGAAGTGCTCCTGTCAGTGAAACATTTTGATTTAGACGTAAGGTCAAAATTAACCCAAACTGGAAACATGTTTGTCACCAATAAGAATCAGCTTCTCTCCTGGAAACTACTAAAGCGATGTCTCTTGTTATTCCATATTTCTATTATTTTTCATTTAGTTACTATCACAAAAAAGATAAATGCTTGCACAATTCTTTATTAGTACTTTGCTCTCCATCAGCCTTTTACACCATTACTCTTCTGAGTTTAATCAGCGCTATTTCACAGATGGGGTATCCCTTCTGTATTGACTGTTGTTTCTTTTTTTTTCAGTCGTCGTCAATTCAGAATTATATGGAGTTCTTTCCTCTTTTACCCTCCCCTATCATTTCCCTTTTGGCAACACAGGTACATTTGTTGCTGACATTGAGGGTACTGATGATGACGAAGGGGACTTTGGCACAATCACTTACCGATTGGAATCTGGAGGTTTTGACAACTTTGTAGTTGATCCTCAAAGTGGTGTACTCAGCGTTAATGATCCTCAAAACTTTAATTATGATGATACAAGATTCTACACAGTAATCGTAAGTGATCTGTGATACCTTAATTATGTCTCTTTTAATAAGAAATTATCAAAAAGAAAGAAAAGATGAAATTCAGGCTCACTGACTTTACATCCTTGTCCTCTGGAAGGCCATTTTATTCAAGGGCTTTCTTAACTTCCTTGAGAGTATAGAATAAGACAGCTTTTGAGGCATCTTGTACTAACAATGTAATACTATCTTTCCCCTCATAACTGGGTGAAGCAATGAGTGATATGAGTGTAGGCTGAAAAGTACAGTATAGCCAAAAACTAAATTGGGAACATCCCTGTCTTCTACATCCTGAGTTCACAGTAGGTCGAGAGATCAGGAAGAGCTTGAGAATTTCCAAAAGCTGATTTTATTATGTCTGCAAAGGCTGAGAAAATTAAGTTTATAATATGTCTCCGTTCGAAAATAAAAATAAGAAAAATTGTGTCAAAACTTTTTAATTATTTTTTTTGGTCATGATTTTTAATTGACTTGGAACATCTCAAACAGATGGATGTGTCCCAAGCTTTTTATTCTTGTTCTAAGGATAGATATTAGAGGGTTACCAGTCTTGTCCTCTGCTACACAAAGTCTGATAATCTCTCCTGGAGTTTAGGGTCTGAAAGGGGGTTGAAACAGTTTGGAAAAGGTCTCAAGTTTTGGTTCCTGATTTCATTTAGAACATTGTCTATCCAATAAAAGATAAAAATCCCTGGCTTCACTGCTTGTGTATTTCTTTTTTTAATCCAGATCAAAGCAAGTGATGGTGGGTCACCTCAAAGAAGTGCTTTTGCCACTGTCCGTGTTGCCATCCAAGATGCCAATAATCAAAATCCTGTCTTCGCAGAAGATGTCTACACTGGAACTGTGGAAGAAGGTCAGTGATCGAATGGTTATCAGCTTTTTTGGGTTAGAAAGTCACTCATTGCCTTGTGTTACAGTTATTTTTAGTAGTTTTTTTTCAAGTCATAGCATAACCAAATGAATTTTGGCCTGTAAGAATTGTGCCACTTACTCGCAAGCAATATAACTTGACTTTTAAAGAATAATTTATTTTTAAGTTTAACTTTTCTTGTATTGCCTATTATAATTACAGCAACCAATGGTTTGAAATAGAAACTTGTACAGGCCTTTTCAGTTCAAATTTTACATTAAATTTTTGGGGCAGGATAATGATTCTTTAAAAGACTATAATTTAAACATGTATTGTTTATAGGACAGAGATGTCTAATTAGAAAATAAGGAACAAAGTAAAGGAGTTTTTCTTTTTTGTCATTTGTGAGAAACTATGTCAACTAAAATGCATCAAGGGAAAACAGTCATGCTATGTACGGTAGAATTCAAGCCAAACCCTACATCGGACGGGTAGATGCTGGCTTACCTGTTGTGGTGTAGTGAACTGTTCGCGTCCGTGTGATTCGTTAGACATGAACTACTCGAAAGCCAAGCGTCCGATACCCGTCCGGAAGGCTTCCGTCCGCGGGTAACGGACGCGTTCGGACGCCCGACACAACACTAATTGAAAACCTTCAAGATTCCTTCTGAACACCCAAGATAATGATAACCATATAGAGTAATGAACACAAACCAAGGTATTTTACATTAAAAAAAAAAAAAATGTGAAAACTAACCTGTCCTGGGATGTGATAGAATGACAGCATTCGAAACCCCTTGGTGTACTGCTCATTCAAGAAGGCATAGTAAGTATCTAGGTTACTAGATGTCATACTTCCTTGTGAGGAGCTGAAAGTCATGTGTGCAGTCATCCGCACACTGACGTTGACAAACTGGTATTCAGCTGTTGGGCCCCCATAAGGGGGTTCTTGGGGCTGTTGGACAGTCTGCGGTGCTTTGTTGATAACCTGTCCCCCATGTTTTGATCCTGCTGAACCCATCTTATTTTTGATCTGCCAAAAAGAATGCAATAAAACAGAATTATAGCATTGACTAAGACATCTCAAGATTGTTTTCCATTTTCAGCAACTGGCATTGTGGGCCGCATCTTTTTTTTATATTTGCCATGTCATTTTTAAACAAAATTTGAAAATTAAAATAGTAATAGTAATACCGCTGCTGCTGTCACGTTTACTACCATTATAACTGCTACTATGTGCTCCACAGTCTGCCTTTTACTGTATTGGTAGTGAATTAGTAGTTCAGTTTTAGAAGATTGAGATCAAAATCTTATTACATCTGAATTATAATGATACCGTAATATCTATATAAAGAAGAGCGGTAAGCTTGATACTGTGCAGCTATCTCCTCTGTTGATACTGGAACGATTACATGCGGTTTTTTCCTAAATTCATTATAAAAAATCTGCAGTGTATTAGACTATTCTGATTTGACATCTCATTTATGCAAATATGCTCAATCATGCATCTGAGATATTTATTTCGTTAAATCTTCGTTTTTTAAATTTTTCTGATTTCTTTCGATTAGCACAAGGAGCTTATCTAATAGGCTAAATAAATAATCTATTTGGATAAGCGCATCTTTCACTAGGCTAGAAGAGTCTGAAGAGTGTGTTCGACAGTCATAAAATAGGGTGAAAAGGAATAAAACGACGTAAATTGATTAGCATTTAGGTATCAAAGAATACGATTGATTAATTAATTAACCAGAGTTGCAATCGGACACGTCCGAAAATCGAGATCAAACTACGGGGACGCAAACAATTTAGCCGGTATGCCGACAGGTGCATGCGGTCGGGAGACCCATTCATCACTCTAGATCTAGATCTGGGTCTAGAATCTAAAAGTCTAGACTTTAAATCTGTACATTTAGAATCTAGATCTAGAGCTAGACTCGAACTAGAATCTGTATACAATGTCTAGATCTAGATCTGATCTGACTCTAGATTCTAGATCTAGACCTAACAGACTAACGCTGTGAGTGTTTAAACTGTAAATAAAAGTTAAAAGATTGAGAGTTTTGGGCCAAGGCCAAAAAGCCCTAGATCTAGCCTAGATCACAGATCTAGAATAGATCTAGAAAATCTAGATCTAGATTCTAGATCTAGCTCTAGAGCTAGAAGTAGAAGTATAAATCCAGACTTCCAATTTATATGTAATTTTACAGATCTAGGCTACATGTAATATAATGTATAATGTGTAGGCCTACATTTAATAATAACCTGCTCATTGAGCAGGGGGG
>JAUEKT010077697.1:0-14823 GCA_031762655.1 Doris verrucosa
GGATACGAAACTAAACCTAACTTTTCACGCATGGCCCAGCATCGCAACGACGCCAAACAAAGGGCTCTTCCGCTTTTCAGCTGGTCCGTAACCGGCATTCCTTTCTCTCGATCGCGTTCGCAGTGTGGGGTCGAGTTAGGTTTCCCCACTCAAATTTACACCATTGAAAGGCGATATTCAATGACTTAATTACCACTAATTGTTGAAACAAAAGTTAGAATACAGCTTGAGCATAATGGATTTAAGTAATGGGTAGTTTGAAGAATAAAACGGCACTTCGCTAGGCCCGGAGTTCGTCAGCGATGCGCCAGCGTAAATTCCTACACACTACACATATCACACGCGATCGCTGCGGCGAACACACACGCACGGCCATGAATCGAAGTCAAAGAAAGAGAGAGCCATCTAATGGCTAATTTATCCATTTGTTGATAACATAGGCGTAGAAAATCTTTATGAGAGATGTTTTCATGACTTTTTCTTCTAGGCCTAGATGTAGATTCGAGTATCGAACGTAGTATAGGTCTAGTAGTAGTACGTTCCACTAACTACATGCAGTTGAGTGCAGATCAACACACTACCTGGCGCAGCGTGTGTGTTGGTTTCTCCGCGTAGCCAAAGAGCGCATACGTGTGTCGGGTGTTTTTTTTCCTTTTGTTTTCCTAGTAAGAACCAGCTGTCTTTTTTCTGTCTGTTTTTGTTCTTTTCTTATGCAAAAACCGTGAATTACCCCTCTTAATACATGTACTAGCCTTAATACGAAGATAATTTCAACTCAGCGTTGCAAAGAGTTGAAAAATTTCTTTTGTTTTTTTTGTTGTTTTTTTACACCCCTTATCAACATATTATAAATAATGTAATATTAATTTTTTATTTGATTAAAGGATTGCACTTTAGAGCTTAACATTTTCTGATTAGTTTGATACCAAAAACATGAACATTGGATGGGAAAAACTTCAATTACATTATTTTTAAAATGAACTAAAATTCGCAGATTTAGCACAGGTGACAAAACTTGCGAAAATTGCCTGGATGCCTATTTTGAAGTTCAATATTTCGAAAAGATTTGAGAAGAGCCTGTGAAAAACATTGGCCCTAACCTTTGCCACTATGCCTTAGTGTATGGGAAGTTTCAGGGGCCTGCTACAATTAGAAGTCTTTTAATTAAGCCCCAAAAATGGGAACTTGTTGTCTTTCCGGAATGACGAAAAAATGAAGATTTTTTCAATTTTTCAAACCCTCACAAAATATTTGTTTTTTGCCCGATTGAAATAATTTTTGCACCAACGTCTTAAGTTCTTTGAGAATGGATAGTTAGATAAGGACAGGAGACGATTTTTTTAAATGGGTTTTGAGTGCCTAGTTTGACTCATTTTGACCGCTGTATTCTCCTCTACAAATGATAATAGATCTTCAAAATAATTGGCTCTTTAAAGCAGGTAAACTTAAGAATTTATGACAAAATGACTGAGCAAAAAAACAACATAAAGCAGAGACTAAACTAAAGACTAAGATAGGTGTGTGACCTAGACTTGAATGAAGTGTGTTGAGTTGCAAGAGCACAGCTTTACAGAGGAATAGTGAAGGAATCTATGAAGCTAACAAATTAAAATAACTTGCAATCTGATGTGGCTGCTTTTTAATAGTGAACTTAAACTTAAGGGTCAAACTATGTTATAAACCATAAAAGGAGAATGGAAAATGTCATTTATAGAAGGTCAGGGCACTAAATATAGGGCCATGGCGCTTCCTGCCCAAAGGAAGACAGCACTGAATTTAGGCCTGTGGCACCAATCGATCAAATAACGGCATGCCCTGTTAACGTAGTACCAGGGCCTTTCTAGGGTTAAATGGCGAAACAAAGAAAAACTGAAACTTCTGTATGCTTACGGGCAACTAACAAAACCCTTTCTCCCTCACGTTATTTACTTTTATAAAAAATCTTTTTTCAATTTAAGCTAAGAGAAATTGATGAGATCAAGTATTTCTGTCTGGGCATCTAACATTCTTGTATATGTTTAATTGAAGTTGGCAATGAGTATAAATATAAAAAAAAGGAATTAACTGCAAACATTGGGGCCAATAATGTGAGTATATATATTGGGAGCATAAATCAAGACAACCTTTCTTCAAACCTTCCTGTTATGCGGAAGATTTCCCTTGTAATAGTAGAGATACATTTCAAAGAAGTAATTCGAGTTAAGCAGAAGGTTGTGTGAGTGGATGGCATTCCCTGCCATTTTGAGGACATGTTTTCACCATTCCGATTGTCTCCTTTTGACATCTGCCATGATGCAGTTGGTTTCAGTTTCAGCTGACATTTCTTCGTTGATAGTCTTAAACTCCCAATTAAAGACCTAGAGTTCTCCAAGTTCTCTCTTCAAAACATCAGTTTACTTTTTGTGAGGTCAATAACAAAATTTAAGCTAGCTCCTCATAAGTTACATGTTGTTCAGGATGTGAGTTTACTTGTAACCGGTAGCAAAGTCCAAAAGTAGAAGTAGAAAGGGAATGTCTTGATTGGTAAACGTGTTGGATTTTGATTTGAGTAGTGTGGAAAATCATTATTTAATGAAAAATGCATCATTCTTAGCTGAGATTTTAAAATGAAAATAACAATTGGTCGCTTAAAGTGTTTCATGGCTTTGACTGAGTTCATAATGCAACACATACATTTACAAATCACCGCCTAAACCACTAACTATTATCACCTGAAATTTTCTTTCAAATATTGTCATTATGCAAGCAACAATCGAATAGTTTACCCTAGTTTCTTTAATTGCATGCATGAAAAAGCCATAAAATTCAATTCATTCATACCTTGCTTCCATTTGAATCATTAGTCAGGTACAAATCCTTTCCTAATGAATCAGTCTAACAAAATTCAATGTTTAAAATACTGAAGGTGAAGATTGAGATTTTTGTTGTAAAAGAAAACAAGTAGCTTCCCCCCCCCCCTCCCTCCTTATTCATTTCTCTCCTATACTCAACCTCTGCAAATCGTCCAAATCTCTGTCCAAGATTATAGGGAATTTATTTTTCAGCAATTTGATACAATAATGTTGACTTCTTGTTTATCATCTCACTGGTAAGTGTTAGAACTGCATAGAACTCTCAACCCGCTCCATGTCGCTGTGTTGAAACTTGTTTGATTTAATTCTAAGAAAGGATTTATGTTATTTATATTGTGTATTGTATGGCGAAAGGGAAAAAGGTAAGGATGACTGATTGATATTCTGTTGTTTTTTTTTAATATATGACGGATGGAAAAGCAAAGGCTGATATTTGTGATTTGTCTCAAATTATTTTGTCAATTTTGCATAAACCTTCTTGTGTTCATCTCTTCCATTTGCTGCTATGAATATTTCTTGTTTTCCTGTAAATGAAGCAAAAATGTAGTTTTTCTTTTTCCTTTAAACAATCATAACATTATAAAGCTTTGGATGGGCTTCAAACCTTCACAGGCAACAGAAAAAAAAATGTTACAAGCAGGGTCCAACTTATTATCAACTGTTTAATGTGACAAATCCCTTGAAAGGATTGTTACTTGTTGCTTTGCATGTCATGTCAATCAAATTGCTTTGTTTCATTTATCAAAGATTTTGACTGCGTGATAATCATGTCTATTTTTGCAATACTTGAATCTTACCCGTTTCATGTATTTTTCTACTTAATCATATATTTATTTTGTAGTTTTTTTAAAATGGAAAATACTTGATGTGTGTCAATCTTGGTTTGCTATTCTGTTAACTGTTTTGAAAGTGGTGGAAGAAATCAACTTTTTGAAATGATCTTATGTCTGTGATTTTTCAAAGGAAATCCAATCGTTATGGCATTTTGATTCTCGGTTTATTAGCTCTGCATCACAGGCTTATGTGCTTCACAAAATTATGTTAAAACTTATGATTTTCAGATTGTCCTACGCACAAACTGTTAAGTAGCATATTATTTATTTGATCTAAAATAAATGTGTTTATATTTTCTTTGTGAATTTGTTTACTGTTATTATTTGACTGAACGCTTTGGGTTTTTTTTAAATTCGAGAACTATTTCTCATCTGATTGAATATCTCAACAAGGTACAGGATGGACAGATGATCGAGTTTCAAATTTGCCTGATGTGCATTGGTATACCTTGTTTTCTCTCAAGAAATAAATCAAGGCTTAATAATTCACTTACTTTTTCTCCTATTAAAAAAACAAAACAATGCTTTTTCACTCTTTTCATAAAGTCATAAGGCGTGATGTTTTTTCAGTTGTTTTTTTTTTACCACTAATAATTAATCTATTGCACTGTTGTAGATCATTACTGAACTCCTAGCAACTTGTTTAAGGTAAAGTGATGGGGAGGTGGCTGAATGATTTTGAGATGTCTTCAGTTATTCAAAATTCTATTGCCAGGTCATTAACATAAACCGGATCAATTACCCATGGATGTAACCATCAATATCATCTGAGAATCGACTGAGATAAACATTGGCAAATCCTGTTCACTTCCACTTTTCCAATTTACATAGGCTTGAGATAAGCAGAGAGTTTCCTTAATTTAATTGACATATCTGGTTCTAGTCAATGGAAATGTTTATTAAGTTGGAGTTATATTGTAAGGATTTTTTTACTACACAAAACATTTGAACATAATTCTCCTCTTGCTCTTATAATGTTTAAAGTTGATGCAGGTCTTTATTCAAAATACATATGATTGACCTTTCTTCTTTTTGAATACCGGGTATGATACTGGAACCAAAAGTTTTTGCAACAAGAGCCTTTTTAAGAAGGGTGATCTTAACTTTATAACTTTGGCTTTCGACAAAATGACTGGTTAGAACATCAATCAAAATGTAACTATAGGGTGTTGGGGTAGAACCTTGTCATCACCATTATATATTTTCTGTAAAGAACTAAATAAATCTGATTACTTCACTTGAATATATTTATATGCTTGAGTATCTAGCTATAGGAAGAGTATGATGGTATCAGATTGTTATTTAGAGACACCCAATGGGCTGCTCTACTGCATGCTCTTCAGGGAGTTTAGAAGAATCTCAAGTCTTGAGTGGAATGGCTTGTTGACAGCACAGATGTTACTTTTCCGGTAATGGCGGGATTTCCAGTCTTTGACAAACTGCCCAAAATCTTCCAGTCCAGCAACCTGAACCAAGTTCGTACCTGAATGACAGAATCGACACAAAATTATTTTGCCGAAACCGGAAAGATGAGAGCAAAGGTCATGGTGCATTTTATCGACCGTGTATGGCGTCGCTGGCTGACGATTACGTTGTCCAAGTTGTCATGACATCAGCGGGCTTAGCGGGGGTAATTTTTTCTGCAGGTCACTTTTCAATGGTTGATCGGACAAGAAAATGTGCACTTTTGAAACAAACAACCTCATTTCTAAGCAAGAATTGAGCAGAATTTTTTTTCTCCTATTAATAACACAATGATATGAAAATGATAATTATCCCACTGAATCTCGAGTTGCTGGCAGAGAGAAAGGATAGAGGAGGGGGAGGGATGCGGATGACGCACCGACTTTCATTTTCATTCCAACTTTTGTGTCTATTCTAGTCGCAATTTTTATCAGACCCTGGGACATCTCTGTGAGACTTAAATGATGTGCGATCAGTGAATCCAGATTTGTTTCAGAATATAGACTTTACCATAGCTTCAACTCTTTGCCATTAAATATATTTGACAAATTATTTGTCCGATTTCCCATTTAAGTCTATAACTAGCATTTTATGTTTTATTTCGTCTTTGATCATAGTAAAGATAAAAATGACAAAAATACACTTGGTACTTAAACGCTCTTGTATTTTATATCAATTTTTGTTTTGTTTACTTCTGCTGGTTTCAAAGGAGATCCAAAGTTTTTGCTTCATCATAAAGCTGTATGAGATAAATTGCATTTGATCTATATTATTCTTGAAATTTATCAACATTTAAAAAATGTTTGTGGGTATTTGGGATAAACCAGGGTAAGAATTGGAAATTCTCTCATTTCATAGCATGTGTTTAGGTTGTTTTTCTTAAACACCATAAGATGCACTGATCACTTTCATGTTTTATTACATTGGGTTTATGTCATTTTTAATTTCAAGAGAGCTTTTCACTTTGCTGAATATTGTTCTTTATGATTGTAGTAGAGTTACTTAATAAAGAAGATTTAACACATATATTTAAATATAATGATAGATCTGTAGATCTGTAGATCCGTGACATGTCAAACCACACTGTATTTTTTTAGTTATTTTGAATTAATACTATATTTTGAGTTTTATGTAATATCATGTTCACACTTATAATAGACAACTAAATTATGTTGTATGCCAGTTGAATTTTTGTGTAGATTTCATTATATAATATAAGAAATAGTTGTATATATTTCATTACATCCCATACTCATGAGTTCTGTGTAAATTTTGTTATAAACTGTATTTATATTTCATTTCATCTCATTATTGTGAATTGCTTCATTAAACCCCTGAATTAAAAGCTATTTGTATATCTTTTTGTTACATAGACACGAGTTGTACATGGGTATATTATCATACCAAACTTCAGATATTTCTTATGATTTCTATGTTTTATTTAATTTTGTTTTTATGTTGCTTTGTAAGTATTGTACTTTGTGACATTAAACAAACCCGACCTTGCTCTACATTAAAAAGATATTTCAACTTTTAGTGAATTCATCCTCACAAGTGGTAAATTCATGGCTGTTAGGGCAATGATCATTTTCCTTCTTTCATTCTCCTTACCTTATCTTGCTCTCTTCCTTTCTCTCGGGAGGCAAATATTTCACTACAGTGTCTAATTGTTGGCTTTATGATACTAAAGGGTAATAAGTTAATTATTTTTTGTAGTGTGTCTTTTTCTCTTTGGTAATAATAATAATGATAATAATGAACAGCATTGTCACAGAGCGTATCCCTGACATTGTAGCTACTTGTCCTATTTTGAAAACTAATCTATCAACATTCTGCTGGTTTTCTTAATTCAATCTGAGATCCACTCGATGACAGATAAGGTCACCTTTTAAAAGAAGCAAACAATCTATCATAGTGGACAAAATTGTATATGAGGATGACAAAGATATGTGGTATAGTAGTTAGTTTTATCCTTCAGATGAATATTAGCATTCGCGAATGGGAAAAAAGGGGACTGAATAATTCTTTAACTTCAGCAATGTTGCTTGGTATTATTGTAGAACAAACAACTTGTCAAAGGTATCAAGTAAAAAGCATTCATTTGCATGGTGTAGTTCTGATTTATTTCGTTATTTGACACATTCCTGATTTTATTGAAAAATGTTTTTTGGGGAGCATTTTTCACTTCTGCAGTCTTGCAGATTGGCAAGTCTGATATTTATAACCTTTCATTGTCAGCATTGAGATTTCCACTGTAAGCCTGCATGTATTATATTATTATTTCGTACCTTTAATCTGATGGTAAGGCCTCTTGACCACAAATGATCACAGTATATATTTAGACTGCTTTGGCATGGGAGTTGGGACTTTCTCACAATGCAGGGCCTTCACCGTTTTTCACTCAGGTTATAAGTTTGAAATAGATAAGTCATTGAGAAGTGACATATTTTTGATAAGTAGCAAAGAAGGGTCATTCGCAACTCAAGAGACTGAAGAGTTTATATATATATAGTTTACAGGAAAGCCAACCCCATTTCCACCTAAATAGATGTTCATCAGTATCATTTCTTGTTATTAAGTATCTCCACTGAGTTTTATTCTTGATTTTATTAGTTAAAAGTAAGCTATCAATATCTAATTACAGATTTATATTCTTGCTGTCTGCTTTTGCTGTTAAATCGCTTAAGCTTCCTTGTGGGAAAAAGACGATTCAATCAATCGTTTGTTATCTTGTCATCATTGTTCACACCCTTTCCCAAAGTTATATATATAATTTATATGTCTACATATATATGTCTCTCTCTCTATATATATGTAAATATATATTTAAATACATTTGTGTGTGTGTCCATCAGGTCTGTTTTTGTTGTTGTTTTTGAGTTGGCAAACTGCCTTTCATTTTTATGGTACCCAGAGTTTAATTCATCTTTAATACGTGCTAGCGTAAGCGACATTAAAATGAAAGTCACTTATGCCAGTCCATGTTATCAATGACTAATTCTTGCTCCCCTGTTGTGGGAAATGAATGATTTGTCTTTGAATCATACTTCTATCCTTTAATATGTGTGCTGTTACTTGTGTGGGCTGTTAATGGGTGCTGCTTTCGTTTCATTCTACCCAAATTTTTTTCCACCTCGCCTTTTCCCCTAAATTCATGCTGCTATGCCTGCAAATGGTTAAAGGTGCAGATTTGAAATAAACAAAAGCGTGTCCTTCAAAACATGCATCCACATTATATGTCATTTAATATCCCCGAATATAAGGTCACCTTATAATTTATATGCGAAGGTGCCCATGCTTTAATCTGACACATAATGTAGACCTTAATGTTTTTACATCTTCAGTTTTACAAAATTGATAATGAAAAAAAAGGAAAATGGCATTGATATGAAGGGAGTGTTTTGTTGTGTATTTGTAATTTCTATTTCTTTTTTTAAATTTTTTAGTTTAATTTTTCAACTGAAAGTGTAATTGTTGTAAAGCATTTCAATGTTAATAAATTGATATGATATTGATCTTTTGCTTAAAGTTTTAAGCCATTTTTTCCGTTCAGTGATTTATGGATCTACATTTATACTATTCATTACAAGAATTTCACATCAAAATTCAGAATCTGAGTGAGAACATCCCCCCCCCCCCACTTTCCCAATAGCCACCCCAAAATAAAAAAAAGAGAAGCAGATTGAATTGACAAAGGGAGAGCCATCAAATAAAATATGAATGATAATTTGTCAAAAGGATTCTAATTCAAGTAGAAACTTTTCCATTTCTTCTGTTAAACAATGCAGCCTGGTACAGTCATGTCGAAAAAGACTGCTTTCATTCATGTAATGATTACTTGATCCTGATAAAATATTTGTTTTGCCATTTGATTCTATAAGACCACCTGACAATTTGATACCAAATGGAAGATATTTATTGAAACTTTTGTTTCCAAAAACTTCAACCCAAGGGCATATATTGAGAAAGTGGTCTTGTAAATTAATATGTGAATAAGAGAAACACAGACATAAAGAGATATAATTTCATTTCGTACTTTAAAATGAGGATACTTTTCCACAGATCCACAGAAATCTGCTGATTTAGGCGATTTCTACCATTTTACTTCTTGCTTTCTTGGATTGCAGCTATTTTCACAGCTCTTGGTGGGCCTGACTTTGAAGCAATTCTTTGAATGCCAAATTTCTCAGGCTTCGTCAATCCGACTGTTCAAGTTCGACTTTCCAGATATTAGTTAGTCAGTATTTGAATTAGTATGATACCTCTTATTACTCCTTATGTTATGGCAAAACGGATTATAAGGGAATTAGGCGAAATATCCAGTTTGATACTGATACACATTTGACGATCTGTGAGGGTTTTAAAAATAGTGAAAGTAAAAGCATCATTTTGTGTTTGGTGGTTTGTGATGCATGACTGTTTTTCGGCTGTTTGATTCATGGTGAAACGTCTGCTGCTTTTCAGTTGTAAGGTTGAAAGAACCCTGTTGAATATTTCATTAGATTTACTTAAATCTAAATCTAAATTTCTTGATAGGCAATTTCTAAAACCTCCTCCGCCTTCCATGGCAAGGAAGAAATTAATATGGACATGGGCCACTCCTGAAGAAAGGGTCAAGAGTCTACTGCCTATTTCGCCTGCCAATGAACTATGACCCGTCCTGAAAGCATGACCCCAATGAACTCATCGAGTACCAGTATTAGTTTCCTGTGACCAGACCAGTATTTAGACTTCATGTCATGTGTTTGGTACATTGTATGTTTACCAGGGGCGAAACACATCTCCCTTTTAGACGTTTTGTCAGTATCATCACAGTTATAACTTGTAAAAAGTCACTCTGCTTTGTAGAGCTTTTAAGCCTGAGATTTCCATCACATTCACAGTGGGCAGCAGTTTCTCTCAAACAAACTTCTGGTACATCCTCAAGGATTCTCCATTGCTCCGTCATCTTTTTGAGGAGAAAGTATGCAGCAATTTTATGACATTTTGATCTGTCTGTCTTTTTGCAAAGTATAATCTCTTGAAGTAATATTTTAACTCAGGTAACATCATTAGATAAACAGAATTTAACGTTGAAGCTCAAATGGCAATTCTCGTGGCATTTGGTTTTGCCAATACTGTGTTAGCAGACTTGGGTACATGGATGTATTTGGATTAAGATCTAGTTTACATTCATGACAGAGAAACATGTGGACTTCACCATTTTATTGTTTACACAGGAAGTGAAAATTTATTGTAATCAAAAAGAGTTCTCAATAACAGTGAGTTCCCAACAAGGGAGATAATAGAATAATCATCATGATGAGAAAACATAGAGTAATTAGACGAAAATAAAATAAGATGAGTTTACCATCTAACATACTGGTTGTACAAATGGTTTCCAAGTTTCGTGTCCTTCATTGAGAGAACTTTCTTTGGCAGTTCATTTGCTCATTCTCCAATTAAAAGATTATGTGCATGTAAAGGCAACCTAGAAAAACCATTGTCATTCATATTAGTGACAATTTCACAATTAGGGGTCCAAAATTGAAGACTATTCTTCAGTTCTTATCTTTGTTGTATTGTCACTTAAAAATGAAGTATTGACAATTAAATTGTTATTTCAAGCAGAGTAGCCTACAACAAGTGTTCAGTCCACTTTGACATGCTGCACAACAACAATAATATTCATAGAAATGTGAGTGATTAGATGCAATTTTTTTTAACAGAGTCCATGACCATCTTTGAGCTGTAGATATTTAAAATCCTGCTCCAGGGAAAAAAAATCAATAAAAATATACCATGCTTATTATTGAAATAAGCCATCTACCGTTGTTTTAGTCCGATGAAATGAAAATTGAGTTGTCCATCGCAGCCCTTCGACCTCATTGTAACTTTTTTGGACAAAACATAAACGCCAATAAATGCATTTGTTTTAATGATCATATAAAATTCATAGAATGATTGTTTGTATAATTGTGGCTGAAATTATAACACACCCAGGTACTGATGAAATATAAGATGAGCTTTGCATACTAAATGTTTTCTAAGTAGAGGCATATTTTTAGCACATCTACATGCCATTTGATCCATTATTACAGTATTTATTTCATTCATTATTTGCCATTATACAAGTGTTGATTTTAATCTGTACGTTATTATGTTTGAAACGTGTCAGAAATCAATTAAGCGCAGTGTAACAATTTTCAACGCCAAAATTGGCACCTCAAGCCAGGGGAGTGTTTGTATGAAAAATGATTTGAGAACCGATACCGGTACTATTATTGGATCTGGTCAATCAAGCCTTACCATGAATCTGGTCAATCAAGTTTTATCATAGAGACCCTAAACAAAAGGCCATCAGCATTTGATAAATTGTTAAAAAAGCTTCCGACACAGTTGGTTATTAAAAAGATTGTTATCAGGGTCATGAGTCATCCATGCTAAACGAGCATGTAGGTGACATTTTAGTAACAAAATCTTATAATAAGGGGTACTTGAGCCCAGTATCTCTGGATCGCCAGCTGCAAAAATTGGATCAATTCTTTGTCTAGCTTCACTTGTGGGCAGTGGTTGATCCTGATGTCTCTTTTCTCCTTCCTTCTCTCTGCTATTTTATTATCTTGCAGTCCTCTCTTTGTTCACCGGACGGGTAATAAAACTTTATTGGAAGTAATGAAGCTCATATTCACAAGTCATCAGCGCATTTGTCTCATCAATGCTTATAATATGTTCATTTTAATTAACTTTTTGTTCATTTATGATTAATATCAAACTGTATTAAAATTTATCAGACTTGCATAACGCCTGTATTTTATATTTGTTTTTTCAATATTCATTGTTGATGAATATCTTTTGAATATAATATAACAATGGTAAGAAAAAGAATATTTCTGCTGATCTACAGATCACAAATAACAATTTCAGAAGTTTCAGTCAGATACAGAATCGATTAAAATCGTAATGTTTACTTAAATGATGTACCGGAATTTAAAGAAAAAAGAAAAAAGAAAGGAAGTCTATATTTTGTAAACCTCTTTTGCTCCCCAAGACAACTGACATTCACATATGGCTCTTGCTTTCTAGGATAAGCTTTTTCAGTTTTGCTTCTCATAGAATGCACAAGTTCTTATAATATCGAGGTTATGTTCCCTCTTCTAAGGTGCTGTAGGAATAACTTAGTCATATCAGCAGCCATACTGAAAACAAAAGATTTAAATTGTGCTTAATACATCAACTAGTGAACTTACCCTAGTTTTAATAATAAGAAAAAACCCCAAAAACAACTGTATAAAAGAGCTGTGAGTTCCTTTTTTTTCAAGGCTATTGTTGTTGCTGTAAATTCCATTTCCTCGATGGCTTCCTTTCAAATGAACAAAAGAAAATGTGGCCTACAATTACAATGTCTTATTGTTTTGAACAAGTCGTAGAAGCTAGATCTGATATGTAGATTTAATTGATGTTCAGATAATAACGCTTTCTTTGCAATAATGAATTACTTTTTTTAAATACCTTCATAATATTTAAACAAAAATATATTGGGAAATTTTGTTGTTGGTAGATAATTCACGTTTCCTCTTTACATTTGGGAACTTTGCAAACAGGGTATTTAGTGTTTTCTAGTTGATATTTATATATATATTTTCTATGCTTTGATAGGAAATTATTTTTGCACTCAATTATAAGGTATTTTTATTCATGTTAATTCTAATCACAATGTTGAGAAAATTTTCAAGGGAAAGAAACAACCGTATTTTAAATTTCTCATGTCTGTGTTTTGTCTTCAGGAACTGGTATAAACCTGTAAAATGATTTAAGATTATTTGATCAGGATACAGGCTACATATTGACATGAAATAAAAACTGGGGTTTAAAAGATCTAAGTGTCACTTTTACAAGTCTCATAATATGCCTTATGTAAAATCTTTTTGTATAATATATATGTATACACACACACACACATAAACTACATAAATTCAATGTCATATTTATTTCAAAATAAAATGAACAAAATCACTCATTGGTTACACTTTGCTGTTATCTTGTTTTAGATTGTATGTCCTTTTTCTCATGCTGATCCCAATCTATTAGCAAGATACTTGACCAAAACTTTTGCTTTCCTCATGGAGGTCAAGTTGAAGAGGGGAAATATTCTTAGGGGGGTACGGTGGCTCAGTGGTTAGAACATTGGACTGGTGACAGAAAGGTACCGGGTTCGAATCCTGCCGCGGGCATCGTGTATTTTGCTTAAGCAAGAAAATTTACTCCAATTGCTTCACTCCACTGAGGTGTTACGAGTACCTGGCCGTTAAAGATAACGTTTTCATTGTCTACAAAATTGTATCGCGCCTAACGGGCAGCAAGTCTCGTCCTCTGTGTTCTATATTGCTGTTGGCTGGGTGAGTAGAATGTGATTGTAAAGCGCCTAGAGGCTAAGGTTAAACTGGCAATAGGCGCTATATAAATGGTCACTTTACTTTGTTACATTTGCCACTCAGGGGTTTTGAACCTAAAAGCTCTTTGTTCAATCTAATACTTTACTGCTATACCACGGTACTTACCGGTATGTACATTAACCTTGAAAAGGCTTCATGAGGTGAGGCCAAACTCATGTCACATCAGGAAGGAGAGACCAATTGGAGGAGGGATGAGAATTCCTTCCTCTGGTTCCCTTCTTGCTATCTTCCTTTCACTACTTTGCTGCTCTTCATAGATCCAAAGAGCCAGAGCTTATTCCAGTTTCTGTGGTGTTAAAGAGGCTAGTCTATTGCAGGTTTTACGCCTTAGCTCTTGCTGGTGCTCACTTGAGTTGAGTAAAAGCAATAAGAGTAAATTTTCTTGCTCAAGGAAAATACATGATGGTCGTAGATAGGATTCAAACCTTGCACCTCTCGGTCAGCAATCCGATGCCCTAACCACTCGGCCACCATGCCTCCATTGCTGCTCTGACCTCGTATTAAAACTACCAAGTGTGTCATGACTCTTCCCTTCCTGAGGTAAATGATAAAGTAATTGAATATGAACAAATGTAAGAAAGATGCATAGGAAAAGACAGTAAAAAAATCAAACTTGCAAACCCGCGACCTCTGCATTGGCACAAAGAGAAAGCATTCTACAGATTGAGCTAGATTACAGGACTGCTCAATTTTTTGCCTATCATTTATCTCTTGTCTAAAGCCCCTTGCCCTCACTGTTTGTCTATGTCAATCTATTAGATCTTCCCTTCCTGGAGTTGCAAAGCTGTGATGTGATGCTCAAGTTTTTTCAGTATAGTAAACCAGCATGTGCTGCTATGGAAATGATCTAATAGTAAAATTATGGATTTATTTCAAATGAACAGCGATTGACAATTTAAATTAAAAAAAAACCCAACCAATTAACGTAATCTTGTTTTTGTCTTATGTTAAAGAATGATACCTTAACCTTTAAAACTTATTTATTACCTCTCAACAAAGTTATCTGAAAAAACTTCTTAACCTTTCTCACCCTGTGGAGTGATTTGACTTTGTAGACTTATTACGAATCTTTGAGAAGTAAGCCTACCACAATATCAAGACTATCATAAAAGCTTGCATTACATGGGCCGTTGAGTCTGCTTTTAAAGGGAAAGAAATTGTAAATACAGTGGAGTCCGCCTAAAGTGAACACGCTTAATTTGAACAATCGGTTAAAGAAAACATATTCTATGGTCTGGT
>JAUEKT010078807.1:0-14815 GCA_031762655.1 Doris verrucosa
CTCTCCCTCTCTCTCTCTCTCTCTCTCTCTCTCTCTCTCTCTCTCTCTCTCTCTCTCTCTCTCTCTCTCTCTCTCTTGTACGCTGATTGCTTTTCTCTTCGAGTTCAGATCCCAACTCTGTCATAAACGACCATTAACAATCTCAGTTAGCGGCAAAACTTTATCCTATCGTAATGCCTATCTGTCTACCTGACTTGCTAACTAGCTATATAATGTACGAGCAATTGAATTTATTTACCTCATGACTGATGATATGTCTCCTCACACACTCACAGGCTTGCGGCCTTGTGAAAAACCTGGCCCTCATGACGCACATCACGGTGGACGTGGAGGAGGGACCCATCACCCGCATAGCCATCAGTCTGGGTGTGGAAGATGTGGAGAATGTCAGCAGGGATGTGATGGGTCAGCAGGCTTACTACACCGTCTTTCTTAATGGTGAGTGGTTGCGTAGTTTTGCCGCACCTTTCTTGTGTTAATGGAAATAATATTGTATCAAGCTGCATTCCCTCAGGGATGCTAGCGAGTGATTGGACAGGCTGTTTCTTTTGTGTTCCATCTATCTCAGTATTTTGGTTGGGTTTTAACAGGCCTGCTACCCATACTGATTTTACTTGGATCATACTGATTTTGTTATCAAAATTGCCCTTATACTGAATTTTTACAAGAAATACTGATTGTATTATTGACAAGGGAGTGTTTGAAAGTTTCAGTGCAAAGGACTAAACTTGAGCAAAGCATTTATCATCTTGACTTGGCTGAAGATCTATATTCTAGAATTACATCTCTATTAAGTGTTAAAAAAATTGGCTGGTATGACCTTGTTAAATAAATTTGCTGGTATGATCCTTGTATTGAATTTAATTTGATGTTTGCAGAAGAATACTCTTTTTTTTTTAATACTGATTTTTGCCCACCACTTCCATGTTGATTTTTGAGTTTGGTTGGGTGGTTGGTCTGATTTTGTTTCATCTTGCTGTTTCCATTTTAAATCTGCCCTGAGAATGCTAGAAAATATATCTACATATAAATTTGATTTGTATAGCGCTCAATAAATATTTGTATTATCCCTAAGTGCCCGAATGGGGTAGAATGATTAGTGAGTAAATTTCAAATAAATAAACAAATAATGTTTGTTGAGGAGATGCTTTTTATTTACATATGTTCATTGGGAGGTCGGGTCCTGAGCAGTGTACTATATGTCTGTGTGTGTGTATGCAGTTGTGTGTAGCTGTTGGCTGTGTGTGTTTGCACAAGTCAGCCAAGAGTATTGATATTTCGATTGTTGTGTTTCTGGACGTTTCCAGAAAAGGTGCAGCGTGCAATGTTTTGTTTATGGTTGTATGATACTGGTTCTAGGATGGCTAAGTAGCAAAAAGTCTGAAAAGTTTATTAAACCAGGCCTGGTCAATATGTAAACCTGTGGTGATAAAATCTGATTTGCGTCAAGATTCTTCTCTGTCTATTCCTATGCATCTTTCCCGTCTTCATTCTTACGGGGCCATTCAATTACTTTGTGAATCATTTACTTTTTATCTCTAATTCCCCACGTCACTGTTTGTCTGTTATTAATTAAACCAGGTACCATTCTTGGAATGACCTGCCACCACAAGAAACTGGTCGAAACGTTCAGACAGATCAGACGAAGAGGCTACATCAGCCCGTTTGTCTCTATCTTCACCAACCACACGCATCAGTGCGTCTACATTGCCTCAGATGGTGGTCGCGTTTGCAGGCCTTACATCATTGTGGAAGACAGGCGGCCACTGGTTTCCTCTAAACACATCGAAGACTTATGCCGCGAGTTCAGGTTAGTGGTGTGATTCGGTTTGCGGTTTGGGTACACAGGCCTGAGCTTTCTTTCTCATCTCTTTCTTTCTGTCTGTCTTTCTTTATTTATTTTTTTCTTTCTTTCTTTCTTTCTTACATACCTTTTTATTCATTCTTTTGTGTCACTCTGTCTTTCACCTTTGGTTTCTTTTTTTCAGCTCTATTCTTTTTTGATTGTACGTTTGTTTCTGATTTTTTTGCTCTTCTTTTCTTTTTCTATCTTTCTTCTTTCTTTCTTTCTTTCTTTATTTATTTTATTTCCATCTTTTTTTAGTTTTCTTCCCTTTTTCTTGCTTTTGTACTAATTTATTTATTTATTTATTTTTGCTCTTTCTTTCTTTTAGATTTATTTACTTCCAACCATTTTGTTTCTCTCCTTTTTTCTTGCTTCTGTACTTATTTATTTGTATCTATGTATTTATTTTATTCATCTGCTCTGTTTGTCCCAATTTGATATGAACTTTCTCCTATTTCTATACTCACATGCATCCATAAATCTTCTTCCTTGTCTATGTAAGGTCTGCCTCTTGATCTTTTACCTGGGGCTCAAGCTTCTACTGAATTAGCTACTCTTTTATCATTCTAACACTTCTTTTTATGTGAGTTTATTTATTATCTTTTCCAGGAATAAATGAAGGTTTTAATACTGGAATAAGGATTGTAAACTCAAAACATTACCTCTTTCATTTAGTAAATGATAGATAAAGTAGTTGAATAGCCCTATAAGGGCAAAGACAAGAAAGATGCATAGTAACAGACAGAACAAAAGTTTGATGCAAATGGGGATCGAACCCGTGTCCTCTGCATCAGTACCCATTGCTTCACCACAAATCAAATTCAGGACACAGAATTTAACACCAGACTTAGGCAAGATTCATAATCGACCATTATTGTTGTTTCTTAAATATAGAACTAGAGAAAGCGCTCTACCAACTGAGCCAGCTACAGTCTTTTCATTGTTAAGTGCCCATGATAAAGGGATTGACTGAGTCCTAAGAAAGAGATCCATGCCACTGCCAAGGGTTCTCTGGAGCTCGCAGTCCCAATGCTTTTTCAGACAGACAGGCTGAGTCTTAATTCTCTCTTTGTCATTCTTTCCAGGTGTTTTGAGGACTTCATCCACGAAGGCCTGGTGGAGTATCTGGATGTGAATGAAGAAAACGACTGCATGATTGCCTTGTATGAAAAGGACATTACACAGTGAGTTTGTTGTATGAATTGCTCTTTATGGTGTGCTCTGCTTTGCCTCACTTTGATTCCTGAATCTTATATCACAAACTGGCCACTTATCCTGTATTAATCAGGATATTCTGATTTTGATATTAAACTTGTAGAGCAGATACCCTGATTATTATTATTTTTTAATTCATAATAAAAATACTGATTTCTTTATAATCCATTTTTAATTGAATGAGTCGATCCTGTTATTTTTCCCTCTAAGACTGATTTTTTTACTGGGTATCCTGATTTGTCCATAAGACATTGTGGCATGTCTGACATTATATAATGGGATAATGGTAGTATTGTTCTAACAAATGATTCACAAGGAATGTCGGCAGTTGCTACTGGGAAGTGTTATTTTCTTTCCTTGTTCCTGTCATTTTCTCTCTGGGTTTTTTTGGGGTTTTTTTTCTTCATTTTACTATTTTCTCAGTAGGTAGAGATAACCTAAAATGGTGACCCACCGCTGGATCCTCTTTTTCTCAAGTGATACAGGAAGTTTAATATGGTTTTTGACATCTCGATGAACGTGTCAGTTGCACCCATGAGACAATTTCCATTTTTTATCCCCTTTGTTTGTCTGGTTGCCTTCCAGCGAGACGACCCACCTGGAGATAGAGCCCTTCACCATCCTGGGTGTGTGTGCCGGCCTCATCCCCTACCCCCACCACAACCAGTCCCCCAGGAACACCTACCAGTGTGCTATGGGCAAGCAGGCCATGGGTACGTCCTTAGCCGTCTTCTAATCGGCTCGTCCTAACTTTATAAAGTAAAAAAGTAAAGTTCCTTCTAGGCCTTGACAGACCCAAAGAGCCGGAGCCCGGAGCTCATCCCAATTTCTATAGTGTTAAGCGAAACAGAGGATACAAGATCATCCTTTCCTTTTTATCGATGTTAAATTTTTAAAAAGTTGTGAACTATTTTATTATTGTGTATAACCCAATCATGACTAAATGCAAAAAAGATTTTTTTTTATTTATCTCTTCAAATAAAAAATGTTTATGAAAAACAGTGTACGACATAAAAAATTTCAAGATGGTGGATGCTTCCATGGCAGCCAGAATTTTTGTGACAAAATCGGCAACATGAATGAACTATTCATTGACATACAGTACTCTTGCATACATTAATTTGGCTCAAATCATTGAAAATAACGATTTTGATAACTTTGATGTCAGGACCCCCTTAATCTTTCTGTTTCCCCTTAGTTCACGGTAAGTTCACCAGCCATGGTTGATGAAATAATTTTCACAAAAACGATTAAAATCATTTGCGGGGCATTTAATCAGATACCAATGCTCTTATTCTAATGTTTCATTTCATTTTTGTTTTGCTTTTTTGTCGGTCCCGTGTGTGTGCAGGCACCATTGGCTACAACCAGAGGAACCGAATCGACACACTCATGTACTTGCTTGCCTACCCACAAGCTCCTCTAGTCAAGTCCAAGGTGAGAAGTAGTCAAGGGCAGATAGACAGGTTTAATTATTTAAAAAAAAAGAGTTCCTTCTAGGTCTTGACAGACCCAAAGAGCCAGAGCTTATCCCGGTTTTTGTAGGGTTGAGTGGAACCTATGAGGCAGGATCATCCCTTGGACAGGACGCTAGTCTATCACAGGTTTTACTGCCCAAACTTTACTGGTACTCATTCACACCTGAGTCGAGTGAAGCTTGGGAGTAAATTTTCTTGTTCAAGGAAAATACACAATGGTTGCGGATGGGATTCAAACCCCGCACCTCTCGGTCAGCAGTCTGATGCCCTAAGCTCTCAGCCACCATGTCTCCATAAAGCATTGTATTACATTTTCAAAATGATTTAACTAGTTTTGGTAAAGTTATTCAGTTTTTTCGCTCTCTTGAAAAGTTGTAAAAAATTACTCACTCAAAAAGTTCACAGACGTGATGATGTGCAGCTGTTGTGCCAAATACCTTATGATGCCCAAACCATGTTGACTTTATCCTTTTCTTTTTTCTTATTTTCCACATATGCTTTTTGTTTTTGTTTCCCCCGCAGACAATAGAGCTGATCCACTTTGACAAACTGCCCGCGGGTCAAAACGCCACAGTGGCGGTCATGAGCTACAGCGGCTACGACATTGAAGACGCCCTGGTGCTCAACAAGGCTTCCCTGGACAGAGGTCAGTAGTCTGGCATATCGTCGGTGATGCCATTTATCCTGATTTAGTCGGTATATCCTGATTTTTGTTGTTAGACATACGGAGTAAGATACCCTGATTTTTTAAAGCATTAATTGCAAACATACTCATTTTTTTATACGAGTCAATTGCATTCTTCATGGTATTAGTTGATCCTGATTTTCCCCTCAAATACTGATTTTTAAATTTTTTGTTTACTGATTATCGTGGTTTTACTTGTTGAATGAACTCAAATACATCATGGCAGGTCTGAGGATTGCAGGGAAAAGGATAAGAAAAAAATAAATCTTCTCTCTTCTCGCATTTGAGTCACCCTTGACGAGATGAGAGATAGGGGCGAGTTGTTGTTTTTCTCTTTAGCTTTTTCTTTTAAACTTTTTAATTTTTGCTTTCATGTTCCCCTTCCACACCCAGGGTTTGGCCGGTGTCTGGTGTACAAGAAGCAGACGTGTTCGGTGAAGCGCTACGCCAACCAGACGTACGACCGCATCATGGGTCCCAAGGTGGACCGCGACACCTACAAGCCCATCTACAAACACCAGCCCCTGGACATGGACGGCATTGCGGCCCCAGGTAATGACGGCTTGACGGTGTTTGGCTTGACGTATTCCTTTGTAAAATTTTTATTTGTCATCCAGTTTTACAGAAACAAAAAATAAAAAAATTATTTTCAATACTTTGATGCGACAGTCATAGTAGTAGAACAAGAAACCCCATCCACTAATTCTTAGATCAACTTTGAAAATTCAACAAATTTACGTAAAATCCTTCTAAAAACTGGACAGCTTCCCTGTCTCCGATTGGACCTGAACGGCGAGGGGTCAATGTGAAATATCCTATCTTGCACAATGGTTCTTTCTCTTCTTCCAGGTGTAAGAGTGGAAAACCGACAGGTGATGGTCAACAAAGAAATGCCCACCAAAACCTCGGCGCCTCTCCAGTCACAGATTGGCCAGTTGACCCAGACGGATTACAAGGAGACGCCTATCATGTGAGCCACAGACCACATTTTCTACCCTCTGGCTGCAACCAGCACATTGCTTTATTTAAGTTTATCACAAAAAAAACAACTATTGTTTCATTTCATCATGTCAATGCATTTTTTTTTTAAATTCAGAATACAAGGTTTTGATTATTTTTAGAAGATATATATGTGCAAATGATGACTTTCCCCACTTTCATATGGGCAAATAACACGGTTCTATACTTTAAGACGTGTTATAAACTAACCCATAAGATGTGTTATAAACTAACCCATACATCATTTGCATACCCTGTTGTTACAGAAGCCTGGTGGAAACACAGCATTGTTAAACATTAATACATTAAGTATTTCCCTACAGTATTTTTTATCTTGAATGACATGAATGGTATTTTTCTGTCGGTATGGTTGAAATCTATTATCACTGAGTTGACTGGGCCTCAGCTCAGTAAAAATGACCATTAGTCCTAGTTTCACGTGAATGAAGCAAATAATAAGCATGCATCTACTTTAGCAAAATAAAGAAGTAACACTGAGGTTTGAGGTAAGATGAAGTTGATAACTGAAAGATAAAGATAAAAGACAAAGATGGATTTACAGTTGGTAATAATGCAGGCTCTCCGACTGCACATAATTGATAGAAGATAATTGATAGAAAATCAATTACTTTTTAATAGATAATTTTAATGACTGTTTGATTTTTTTCTGTGCAGGTACAAAGGGCCAGAACCGTCATACATTGAGCGTGTTCTCATCACCTCCAACCAAGAAGAGTCATTCCTCATCAAGATGCTGTTAAGGCAGACTCGGCGGCCTGAAGTGGGGGACAAGTTTAGCAGTCGGCACGGACAGAAGGGGTGAGACACTCATTGTGGGATGAATGCGTCAAGTAGAGGGATGCTTAACATTAGGATGTACTTTTTTTGTGTGTATGTTGAAGTGGACAGTAGGGGGCCCCTGCCGATAATAAGTCTACTTCATTGCTTTTCATTTTATCTTATTACAGTCAAGCCTCTGTAATCAGAAGATCTCAGTGGATTATAAACCCTTCCTGATTTTAGCAGGATTTATCAATTACCTAGGGACCGAATGATTTAAAACGGCCAACACTTCAGCTCGGATATGAAAGGATTGTTCAAATTTCTTTTACTTTAAAGGAGTGAGAAATTGAATCAAAATTGTGAAAACAGAAATGAATGCTCATGATTTTATTCCCATTCTTCATTTTCTTGTGTTAACAAATGTTTGTTACTTTATGTTTTACTACAGAGTCTGTGGCCTTATAGTTCGTCAAGAGGATATGCCTTTCTCAGACTTGGTATGTAATAATTATTAGCAAGTACGGATATAATGCATCTTTTTGTATTATTGTCAAACTAACTTAGAATCAAGCTTTTTTATATTTAATTTCTTTTTAACATTCATCCTAACAAAGGGTTTTCAATTCTCTACAGGTGCATTGTCAGTTTATACATCATTATGATCATTTGACTTAAAGCTTGTAAAATTAGAAATTGGTTATTGAAGTCAGTTAAACGGATGATAACAAAGGCAATGATATGATAAGAATCTCTCATTGCTTAAGCTGCTGTGTATTTAAATACAAGAATTCGTACGTCATGTTTCAAGTTTCTCAGGAAAAATTCGCGAAGTCTGTTTTATGTTTCCTGTGCAAAGAATATCACTAATTCCTTGAGAAGTAAGTAACAGGGTGATTAGTCCTTACATTCTCAGCAACATTTCATAATTAAAATTGAAAAAAATTGTAGTCCTAAAAGTTGAGTGGGCAAGTTGGTGGGTAGGTGACAGTGGTGGGTTTACTTCTCTCTCTTCTTTCTTCCATGCCACTCATTTTTCTTGTGTATTCAATGTATTTTTCTTCTCTGTCTTTCTCCCATAGGGCATCTGTCCAGATGTGGTAAGTTTTCCTTGAATTTAGTGTCGTCAGTCGAAGATACCGGTAAAGAAAAAAGATTTGTCTACTCTAAGGACACTGCACAATTACTGTATGATGATAGGTTCTATGTTAGTTTTTTCTGATATCCAATGCTTAGCCCTCATTTCACGTTATTATTGTTTCCCAGTTCTGTTAAACTATACATTGGAAAAGAAATATGCAGGAGTCATTGATGAGGCTCAAACCCGTTACTTATCAGTTTGCAGTCCGATACTCTAACCTGTCACTCATTGTGCCTCCTGATAGCGATAAAAAGTATAACATTTATTGGTTATGTCAGATGGGTTTTTTTCTTGCCTGTCAGTTTCTTTTCCTCATCTGAAAACCCATCTACCCTCCATGGTTATTCCAAAGAAACAAATAAATAAACACTGACAAGATCTTTTCCTTCGAAGACGTGTGAAATATAAGTAAGTTTCTGGTGTCAAAATGGTTTCCTGCTTTCCCGTGTCCTCAGATCATGAACCCCCATGGCTACCCCTCCCGTATGACGGTTGGCAAGCTGATCGAACTCCTGGGCAGCAAGGCGGGCGTCTTGGAGGGCAAGTTCCATTACGGCACTGGTAAGCTTTATAAAGGGGCCCCTGGTTCCAAAGTAAAAGTAATAAATATTACAGCGCCTATTGCCAATTTTACCCAAGCCTCTAGGCGCTTCAGAATCACATTGTACTCCCCCCGCCAACAGCAACACAGATCACAGAGGTCGAGACTTGCAGCCTGGTAGGTGCAATACAATTTTGTAGACAATGACAGCGCTGCTTTAACAGCCAGACACTCATTACATCTGAGTGGGGTGAAGCAATTAGAGTTCTCGCTTTGCTCAAGGAATATACATAGTGGTCAAAATGGGATTCGAACCCGATGCCTCTCAATCACCAGTCTGAACTCTAACCACTCAGCCAGTTTCTCATTGCACTGTCCAGCTACATCGGGGTTTATAGTCCAGAGGGCGAGCGTTAATATTGCGCTCTTCAAGCAATAGATCAAGGGTTACAAGATCTTTTGAGGGAGGTACTCTGCTTTGCTTTTTGATATTTTTGATGTTTGTGAGTAAAGAAAAAAGAAGTGAAGTTCCTTCTAGACTTTGACAGAACTTAAGAGCCGTAGCATATCTCTGTTTCTGTAGAGTTAAGCGGAACAGATGATACAAGATCATCCCCCTGGACAGGATGCTCGTCTATCGCAGGTTTTTCTTCCCCA
Organism: Doris verrucosa; assembly: GCA_031762655.1. NCBI lineage: Eukaryota > Metazoa > Mollusca > Gastropoda > Nudibranchia > Dorididae > Doris > Doris verrucosa. The sequence continues at coordinate 9,343 of JAUEKT010078807.1, forward strand.
GCCCTCAGTGGTACTCATTTTACACCTGAGTAGAGTTAAGCAATTGGAGATAATTTTCTTGCTCAAGGAAAATACACGATTGTTGCTGATGGGATTCTGTAACTCTCAGTCAACACTCCAACGCCCTAACCACTCGGCCACCATGCCTCCTACTGTCTTGCAGAACAAGATTTATAGCCCAGAAGGTGAGTGTTAGTATTACCCTCTTCAAGCAATAGGTCAAAGGTTACAAGATCTTTTGAGAAAGATGATTATTAAATAAGCCTTTCTAATGCTGATAAGTAATGCCAAGCATTCATTGCAAAGATGAGGTAAGCAGCCAAGGCTATGAAATTGGATGACCTTAGTAGTGAAGATCAGAAGACAAAAAAGTAATTCCTTGTAAACTTAATGTTTATATTAGTCCTTAGATTACCGAGGTAGGTGCTGGGATCCTTGACTTGGTCAATATATTCTGTGACAACCATCATCATTTGCTCAAGTTTTCAGACTTGTATGCTCTCTTTAGTCTCCTTTCAGTGACAACAACCAGCCCCCCTTTTCACACTACTCTGCATTCAGTAGATTAAATTCAATTGAAGACATGAATTGCTTCATGATCTTACCTGGAAAAGCTTTTGTGGAAAGTTTCTACATATCGATAAGTTAATGGGTTATCATACTTTATTCTCTCCTTCCTGACTGTCCATAGCATTTGGTGGTGACAAAGTGGCCGACTTGTCAGAGATCCTCATAGAGCACGGATTCAACTATCTAGGCAAGGACTATGTCACCTCTGGAGTCACTGGGTATGTTGTTGTCTGCGTAACAAAAGGACACAAAACAATTGTCCGTTTAGAATGATAAGGACATTTTGAAGTTTTGAATTTGACTTGAAATATATTTATATATATATATGATTTGAACTCGAATTGAAATTGAATTTGAATTGCATCTGAGTATTTTTCTTTTGTTCTTCTGTTAGAATTATTCAGAAGAGAATATCACATTTCGGTCATTGAAAGCATATTATCTATATTATTTTGTATCATCATTATCATCATTATTGCTGTTGTTGGTACAATGTATTATTATTATTATTATTATTATTATTATTATTATTATTATTATTATTATTATTATTATTTATTAATGTGTTTACCTGTCAGCAAGAGGAATAGTGGTGGTAGTAGTACAGTAGTACAGTAGTGACTGGCAGTTATGTGTCTGATGGTCGGGAAGCAGCAAAAACGGCCACATAGCCGAAACGGACATATATATGCTAAAGCCATCTTTCCAGCTGATGGGAACGATACATGGCCTAGATATGTTGACAATATGAAGAGTGAAATGCAGATTGACTGCAAAACACATGTCAGTGTATCTACCAAGCAATCGGTACCGGTAACTAAGTGATGCACAGCTGGATTATAGATCTATGATGACAAACACGTACTACCTTCTACGTCTGACAAGGCATCACATCACATCACTAATTTTCTTGCTCAAGCAAAATACACAGGGGTCAGGGATCATGGATGCTCAAATCCGGTACCTCTCAGTCTGCAGTCCACCAATGCTAGTCTAACCATTCAGCCACCGTGCTTCATCGTCATAACTATAAAACTCGTAATACGTATCGTTTTTCTGAAATGCCAATTGCAACCCACTCAAGCTGTTACGTATCTTTCCCCATCCCATCACCCACCATCCCATTCCATTTGTCAGAGAGTCGAAAAATGTATTATTCGTTTGAGATGCCAATTGCAACCCACTCACCGTTGTTGTATGTATCTTTCCCCGTCCTGCCATCCACCACCCATCACGGTTTCGCCAGAGAGCCGCTGTCAGCCTACATCTACTTTGGTCCCATCTACTACCAGAAGCTCAAGCACATGGTGCAGGACAAGATGCACGCTAGGGCCAAGGGACCGCGGGCCGTTCTCACGCGCCAACCCACCGAGGGCAGGTCCCGGGACGGCGGGCTGCGACTCGGGGAGATGGAGCGGGATTGTCTGATTGGCTACGGGGCCAGGTACGTCGGTGACTAAATGATTGGCAGGATAGGGAATGAATTCCCAAAGGGTTGATGCACGTTCTCACTGAAGGTTGGTCGAGGGTTGGTAGGTTTCGACGTGGGGAGATGGAACAGGACTGTTTGAACATTGGTGATTGGTTGGCGGTTGATTGATTGATTTGTTATTGTTAGGGTGAGAAATCACATCCTAAAGGGCTGGGAGCCGCTGTCATATGCCAGCCAACTGAAGGTTTGAGGGACAGTGGGTTGCGACTTGGGGAGATGGAACGGGACTGTTTCATTGGTGACAGTCCAATGTACGTTGGTGGTTGATGGATCAATAGGATGAGGAATCAATTCCCTGAATTGTGTGACCTATATTAGAGGGATGTTTTTATGAGAAAGATATTAGCACGTCGTTCTCTAAAAGTCTAACAACCTTTTTTGTTTTACCTCAAGTTCATTTTTGTACCAATTTAAACTATAAGGGAAGCAGCAGTGTTTTCAAAGATAGAAAAGCTTAAGGGTGAAGAAGGTGCATTGTCTTTTGACGTCATTTAAATGCTTAAGAAAGCAAGCGACTTCTTTTGCGTTTTAAAGCTACTTCCATGGGATGACGCTTTGGTAAAAAAAAATAATTGTAGAACAAAACGACAAATATAATGTTTTGTGTCAATACACAGCCGGTTATGAGCCAGTGATCATTGCAATTATTTTCCTTCTCCTTTTGTCTGTCCCCCACTCAGTATGCTTCTCCTGGAGCGTTTGATGATCTCCAGCGATGAGTTTGAGGTGGACGTCTGCGGCCAGTGTGGGCTGATTGGCTACTCGGGATGGTGAGTTTGGCGTTGTTGGCGGGAACCTTCTTACTTACAAAGCTGGGTTTTGAGTTGTTTTGGGTTTGTTTGGGGCCCTTTTTTCCCATAATTTACACAATTGTGTTTGTATGGTTTGGTAGATGTACAGAGCAATATATTTGTCAAAGGTTACATATGCCATGCCCTTTTGGTAAATTTAATGTAATGCAGACCTGTAGATCTTCCGCTAATGGACGGGAAAACCGCCAATCCTAGAATCTCCCATTTCGAGGAATTTGAGAACACCTACTGGCCTAGCGCCGAGAGACGGAATTCAGCCATAGCCTTCATTAGGACATTTTCGTTGAAAACACGGCATGAGTGGCGGATCGCCCACCTGCGCTGAGTCTAAAAATAGATTTTATCGATCGGCTGACTGATCCCAGTGATGGTGTGTTGCGACCCGCCCACCTCGCGTTTGCCCCATTGAGCCACTCTTCTTCCGATCCTTATATTTCTTTGTAATTGCCAAAAGAGTGGCGAAACATTTTGAATTAAATTGTTGTGGAGAAGAATCTGAAAGATAATTGTTAAATGTACGACCGAGGGCCGAGGCGAGATTGATTGCGTGTGGGCATCCATGCATGTGGGTGTTGATGTCTCTTTGTCTCACTAGGCCTAATTCGTTTGAAGTTCAAATTGAGTCCTAATTTTAAATTTGATGGTTTATCTGGATCCCATTATCTAGATCAGTACTGAGGCCTTCTAGAGCTCAGTAATAGTGATAGTATTAGATCTAGAAACTAGTTCTAGAACTAGATCTACGCGGGTCAGAGCGTTTTAATGACTATCCTAGTGTAGATGAATGTAGATTTAGATTATGATCTAGATCTAGTTCTGGAACATCTAGAATTTCTATTGAAGGAAAGATTTGAAAACAAAGTTTAATAAAAAATGGTTTGGGCAGGAAGAGAAGGAACCAACGACGATTTTTTTGCTAGAGCCTGGCATGGGATAGCCAACTGCCTTTATTGTAAACACTGTTTAAAACTGCCTAAATTATGATGAATTATGCATCAGTTTTTTTTAGGTGAGTTAGCATGTTTCCCTTCCTTCAGTTTTATTTTTTAGTTATTTTCTCTTGTAGATTCTAGATCTAGTAAGCTTAGATAGAGGCTACTGTGTATTCACGTTTTATGTTTCACGGTATATTAGATCTACATGGGCGTCGAAAAGTTCAGACAATTTTTGGATTGGCCATTTACAGGTCTGGTAATGGAATAAGACATAATCAATAATACAGAGGACATTTTGATACTATCGACAGTCCGTTTCTGGATTCAACAACGTTGCTTTTGATTTATCTGTTCTTTTTTTTTTTAAAATTTTCTTCAGTTTTTCTATTGTTTTATGTAGTTTTGTTTGTTTTTTTTTTTGTTTTTCTTCTTTTTGTTTTTGGTGAGAGGGATGAGGAAAGGGGATGGATTGTTTTGGGCTTTTAAAAACGGAGTAGTAAAGTGCATACTAGACCAGCATCTTGTCCGGTTGGTTTATATCATCTCGTCATCAACGCATGTATTATAGTTATAGTCTAGGGTGAACTCTTATGGCCAAAAACTTAAGTTCTTCTTTTTCGTTTTAAAAAACTATTGTTTCAAGGGACATAACCACATATGTTAATGTATTTATGAGATAGCCATTCTTTTTCTGTTGATTAATTTTCTTTTTCCTCCACCAGTACTTTAATACAAACTTTTCAAGTTCTTTTTTTTCTTATTTTCCTCAGGTGCCAATACTGTAAGTCCTCCAAAGACGTGTCGACCCTCAAGATGCCTTACGCCTGCAAACTTTTGTTCCAAGAACTGCAGTCCATGAACATTGTGCCTAGGTTGTCTCTGAAACGTTACAATGAGATTTGATACCTGCTTTTAGCATTGCTAGGGTAACCAAAGCTACTAAATATGTATGCAAAGAGTTTTTGCACTCTGCAAAGCATAACTGTTTTGATCATCAGGAGGCTGCATGCGTAAAAACAATTTTTTGGCTCAGCTGTGTGCTAGGCTTGATGGGGTCAGACCTAAGCGTACAAAATAAAGAAAGCCGAACAGCCGAGAATTGAAGGCGGCTTGCTGTAGTGGGGCGAATAAATTGCCTTCAATTAGTTTGGCTGCTGGCTTTGTTTATTTTGTACGCTGAGGTCGGACCTAAGAGCACCTACTAACAAGTCTGATAACCGCTCAACTGGGATTTGGAGGTTGTCACGGTTTTATAATCTCAGTCATTTTGTTACCCCCAATATAACAATCAGCGTTTGGCTAGTTCTTATGTACGCTAAGGGTCAGACCGAAAACATTTTATGCATCCAAGTTGATCGGAAACACTTCATGGGTCCCATTGACCGAGTGAGGATGCTTTGTTTATTCAGCGGGGCTGATAATTGCTTTGTAATTTATACAGATTGAAGTGAGCTGTTAACAGGTATTGCTGGTGAAGCGACTTCTTGCTTCTGTCTTTATCTTTGATCAATTTATTTACAGAATAACCTCTCTGTAACAACATCGTCAGAGCTGAGAAAATATGTTATTATAGAAAGTTGTTGTTGCTATAATAGAACAAGCCACAATGGTGGGGGGGGGGGGGGGGGGAGGTTTTTTTTTTATTTACGTGGTGTGTGGTTGGG
>JAUEKT010079918.1:0-14800 GCA_031762655.1 Doris verrucosa
GAGAGAGAGAGAGAGAGAGAGAGAGAGAGAGAGAGAGAGAGAGAGAGAGAGAGAGGGTGGTCACTAGAGTGGTAGGTCGAGATGATGACAGACAAGGAGTTATAGCCCTTTGAGGCAACTCGACATATTATAATTGTTACTGAAGCCATGACAATACTTGAGAGAATATTTCAAATCGGCAATATATATATTACGTCGAACTGCAGACCGGGAGGTATCGGGCTCGAATCAGGCACGGTGGCTGAGTGGTTAGAACGTCGAACTGCAGACCGGGAGGTATCGGGTTCGAATCAGGCACGGTGGCTGAGTGGTTAGAACGTCGAACTGCAGACCGGGAGTACCGGGCTCGAATCTCGTCAGCAACCGTCGTGTATTTTCTTTGAGCAAAGAAATAACTCCAATTGTTCCACGCACCCCAGGTGTAATGAGTACCCGGCCATTAAAGAGAGCACTGTCTTTGTCTACAAAATTGTATCGCGCCTAATAGGTGGCAAGTCTCGCCCTCTGTGTTCTGCGTGGCTGTTGGCTGGGGGAATAAAATATGATTGTAAAGCGCCTAGAGGCTAGGATAATACTGGCAATAGCCGCTATATGAATGGTCACTTTATTTATTTTATTTTATTTGTTATGTTTTTTTTCTTCTAAGGGTTATGACTATGTCCTGAAAAACGACCTGAAAAACGTTGAATCTATATTATATAGCTAAAATCTTGATGCTCACGATGCATTCGGTCAAGCCAATGGGCGGGATGAATACGAGTTGGCAATCAATAGTACTTTTGTCAATCCCGAGGAACCCGGGAGCAGCCTTTCTAATACTGTATCACCATTGTCACTTCAAAGACATGGATGGTTTTGTGGTCCGTACACCACGCAAGTACAGGTGGAGGCGCGGTGCCTGAGTGGTCAGAGCGAGTGGTTAGAGCGTCGGACAGATGACCGGGAGGTACCGGGTTCGAATCCCAGTGTGTTTTCCTTGAGCAAGAAAATGTACTCACATTGCTTCACTCGATTCAGGTGTAAATGAGTACCAGCAAGGGCTGGGGAGTAAAGCCTGCGATAGACTAGCGTCTTGTCCAGGGGGTGATCTTGTATCATCTGTTCCGCTTAACGTTACTGAAACCGGGATAAGCTCCGGCTCTATGGGTCTGTCTAGGCCTAGAAGGAACTTTACTTTTACAATAAAAAAGAGACTCGTAAAAGAAAACTAAAATGGAACGTTCAGCAAGCACCGCTCCCTCTTGACGCTATCTTTTAATTCTAGCCTTGGGCTAGAACTACGCAAACATTTTTGTGGTGGTCTTGATTTATTCGTTTATTCCTTGTTTTGCTTTTTAAGGCATTCGGCAATTTGAATGTGCTTTTTATGTCCCTTAATGAATACAATATAATTTAATGAGATAAATACATCGTTTTCATGGACGAACGCTACTAATATCCGACATTAGTAGCGTCTTTGTCTTTCTGTATAACATGTAAATCTTTCTCTTCTATTATCTCTTTACTTCCTTGTCTGTCTTCCCATATGGTGTATGTTTATCTAGTCTCTCTCAGTTTTTTTGTAAATAAAAAAAGCCAAAAATCCATCTCATAATGCCGGCTACCAATCCGATTCTAGGTCTATTTCGCGCTCTTCTTTCAATCCCAAAGTTCTCTGGTACAATTTAAATATCTAGCTATCTGTCTGTCTTCCTATCTTTCTTTCCAGTCGCTAACTCATTTACTCATCCATTCATTCCTTCATCGACCTGTCCATCCATTTACCCATTAGGCCAGCCGTTCACCGATCTCAAAGGTCACCCCAATCCCCCTTCCTCGCCTTTCCACCCCAAATCCCATCACGGCCCACACTGCGCATCTCCACCCTCCCACCCTACCACCCTCCCGGCCACACTGTTGAAGATGATCAAGCCAATTCCCAAGGCCTCCAGAACTTAGAATTAAGGAGCGTAGCTAGCTCAGTCGGTAAGAGCGCTTTCTCTTTGTGGTAAGGCGATGGGTGCCGTCGCAGAGGCGCGGGTTCGATCCCCACTTGTGCCAAGATTTTTTTCAGTCTATTCTTCCACGCATATTTTCTGTCTTTGTTCTTTCGGGGCTATTCAATAACTTTGTCTATTATTCACCAGAACTTAGAAAAGGGGCGTTTGTTTAATTTATTTAGGTCAGGGATGGATAGGCTAGTTGTTTGCATCCTTTGGTCTTCACTTCCAGATCAAATAGCTGTGGTGCCCGGTTGCGTGTTGCTCTTAAACGTATTCAAAAGGTGACGTCATGTTTACATAAATATGCGAAAGCTAAATATGGAATTGCAATATTATACGAACCGAATTGGAAAATCAATAAGAAGTCGGACAACTGCATGGAAGTTTGTTGTCTTTTTGGATTTGATTTTTTGCTTGTTTTTTTTCTTTCTTTTTTTTTACCAGAATTCTTAATTTGCAAATTTGGATCATGCAGCATAGGGCACATTTTTGGCAATTCCATGGCATCCAGGAATGGGATTGCATGTTATTAAACAAAGCAGGTGGATGGTCAAAAGGAAGCAAGCCGTTTTAAACACCGGCGTTCATCTTCATCAGTTAACGGGAATAGAAAGAAATTGAATATCTTTTCCGAAAGCCTTCCAGAGCCGCATAAAGAAAGACAGTGGAGAGAGATAATTTGCCCATTTCAGCTCTAAGGTATGAATATTTAGCATCAGGCGTATTGATACAATCGGAGCAAGTTCATCTCCATAAAACTGACCGCCAGGAATCCCACGGGCCTGCAATGCCCGCATCATCCGACCCGCAGCAAGACGCTGTAAAGTCATCGTCTGTAACAAAAAGTTAAACAGTCTAAAGGCGTTTCACTGCAGGCTTTAATTTCAACATTTAAATCTGTTTTCATTTGGGCATATCTTAATGTGTTATTGTTAACATTTCATGTCATATTTGGAATACTAAATATATCTATTTCCTTTACTCACACATCCTTCTTTTTCTCCCAATTCCTTTCGTTCCCAGGATAGAGAAAACCCGTTTCTACCCTACGACCAAATTATTTTAAACCCTGATTTACCAACGCTTAGAAAAAACGTAACATCTCGTTATCCTACGACACTTTTATGCAGATATAAACATGAATCAGCTGCATATTCCGAAGGCTTGTTTGAATTACCGACGCTACTCAATCGGCCCATCATACAAATCTATCTTTGGCAAGGAAATTGAAGAAGGGGCACAGATAGTTCTATCTCTGTAATCTGTGAGAAGGGGTGGTATGAGAGACCGCATTTGTAGCCAGACAATCTTTAACGCAAACAAGCCTTATAAATAGTAAATCATACGCTTTTCAGGCAGCATCATTATGATTTTAAATTTTGTTGTGTTGTACTCCGCCTTCTCTCAAAATTCTGTGTTTGGCAAAAAGACAAAAACAAAAGACAAACAAACACACAAACGAACAAAAACACGAAAAACACCAACAGAGTTTGGATTACAAATCTCTACAAAAATCCCTAAACTTTACGATTTTACCCGAAGTATTACCCTACACCCTATCAGTGCCATTTAAGGGCCAAGTACTCACACGCGGCACATCTGAGTTGCACAGAGACCAGATCGGCGGCCCGTTAGCCAAACCTAAATTCGTTAAAAAAAATTCCCCCTCGCCAGTCTGTGAAAACATCCGTCAACAGGCAACCCAAACAACAAAAGCTTTGAGAGAGTTCGCTAAATGAGTTATCTTGGGCAGTTTTCCTCGAGATGCGCCCCTGTAAAATCAATCATTCCATCCCGAATGTTTGAAAATAAGGAAAAGCCTTGAACACTTGAACACTCGACGCAAACTGAGTTTGAAGTAAACGCTTAAAATAATTACTTCGGAACCTCGACAAATTCTTTAAGTCTGCCTAAAAGATTGTCCCTATAGTATCTAGATTCAGCGCTGTCTATATACCGGAAGACTCTGCCATGGCCTAATTAGACACTTCCTTCGGCCATTTTGAGTTGGGCCAGCTGCGCTCAGAAACAATGGCCGCTAATAGGGAAAAAATAGATTACAGCGCATTTTTAGATGAAATATCCTTTATTTTCTTGTAAGATTTCAAAACCATCACAGTGTGTGGCTAGTTTCACATGAAATCTTACTTTTCTCATGGAGGGATTGTCGACTAAACAAAGCAGGAAGGAAAGCTGGTGATTAGACAAAGCTGAAAGAGTGAAATAAGAAGTAAAAGATTTTAGTAGGAAAGTGCTGTCTTTTTTTCTGCACAGTTGTACCTCATCTAACAATCTGCCAGTCTTGCTCTATGCTATGTTCTGCGATGTTTTTGACCAAGTCAGTAAGTGTAAAGCACAGAGAGCTTAATTAAATCACAATGTTATCAGCTCCACCTTTTATGTACCTTGTATGTCATCTTCCTTCCAGAACATCAACGACCTTGACTTGATGCTGTACGACCACAGCAGCTTCGGCAAGGGCGAGATGAAGAAGGCCAAGGTCAGCCCCGATGCCTTTGTGCAGATGGCGCTGCACACCACCTACCGCAAGGCCACTGGGGTCCCCGCCCTCACCTACGAGGTAAACATATTAAAAATCATAATCTACAATTTACACCTGTTTACAACTATCGACGACTACAACAACAATAATGTCAGCAGCAGCAACAATATCCCAACAATCATCACAATCATCATCATCACCATCCTCATCATCATGTCATTCGCTGATCGTCTAAAGCCCGTCGCCTCACTGTTGTTTATTTACAATTGCCCTCCACCCTTCCCCACCTCCACAGGCTTCCATGACCCGTTTGTTCAAACATGGCAGGACGGAGACTGTCCGGTCCCTGAGCACGGAGGCCGACGCCTTCGTCACGGGCTTCCTGGACGCCAGTGTGAGCAAGGAGGAGAAGCGGGACCTTTTGCGCAAGGCGTGTGACAAGCATGCGGTCATGTACAAGGATGCCATGACAGGCAAAGGGCTGGACAGGCACCTCTTTGCCCTCTACGTAGCCAGCCGTGGCTTGGGCATTGTAAGTGGCTGGGGGGGGGGGGGAGACCAAGCTTGCGCATTGTAAGGGCTCGGTTATTTTTTGTTGTTTTTGACTGTAGATCTTCTCAACAGTAGAAGTTCCGTAACTGTGAAAAACCAGGCTTGGGCATTGTAAGTGGCCGCTGCTCATAGCTATTGTGTTTTTTCTTTTTTCTTTTTTTTAAAATCTAGATATTCTCAAATCGTTGGAGGCACGGTGGCCTTGTGGTTAGGGTGCTGGATTGCTGACCGAGAGGTACTGGGTTTCGAACCCAGCCGGTCCCATCGTGTATTTTCCTTGAGCAAGAAAATTTACTACTCCCAATTGCTTCACTCGACTCAGGTGTAAATGAATAACCAGCAAGGGTTGGGGAGTAAACTCTATTTATGGGCAAAACATGGCAAAAACGGATTTCTTCTGTTTCTGGTTTATATAGCGGATAGTGAGTAGAACCTAATGATGTGATGTAAAAACCATCATTTTTTTAAATTAAAAAAAAATTCTTTCAGTGCTTTGACAAAATCAGGTGTCGTGGATTATGTTTCCTACGACCAGAATTCCTTTTTTGGTCTTTTAAAATCTTTTTTGCCTTTCTTACTGTTCTTCAATGATCACTACCACTGCAGATCGTAACATTATGGCCGACCTCATTGGTAAATTGTTTATTATTACCGCTATCATCCTTTTGTGTTTTGTGTCTTTTTTTTCCTCAGGATTGCGAGTTCCTCAAGAAAGTTCTCTCCATTCCCTGGACTTTGTCCACCAGTCAGCAACCACAACAACAGGTTAGTGGGCCGGCCTTTTGCGGGTTCTAGTTCTATATTTAAGATTCAGCAATTCTGGCCTAAGCCTAGTGTTAAGTTCTGTGTCCTAAATTTAATTAGTTTTAGTATTTCTCTCTTAGAGTCAATTTGTTGATCTCATTCTGAAATATAGAAAGGGCGGGTAATTTCCTTAATAGGATCTTGTAGCTTTCGGTGTTAGGGGCCGTTAGTGGGTGCTGTGCCCACATCTTGTTTAAAGTACAAGTCTACACCTTTGTATGTAATGCCACCTATTTAGTTAGACTAGTGGTTAAACACTGAGCATGCTTGCAAGAGATAGCGAGTTCGTATCCTTTTGGGGGACACTGAGACTGTCCCGTTAATGGGCGCTGTTCTACGGCAACCCTAGATTTTCATAAACCTAAAGACCAATTTCCCTACGTGGATGAATAAAGTGTTTTTTGTTCGGTTGTTGAACATTTTTTTATATTATTTCGTTACACGCTGTGTCCATGGGAGACCGTGCATGCAAGGATCTGATGTCAGGGCGCAAATTTGCCTTGGCCGAATGGCAGATTTACATCATTATTTTTTTTCATGCTATGGATTTAAAGTTACGTGCATAATGTCTGGTACATGGGTATGCAAACATGCGTGGCATAAAGCCGTTTAAGCACATCGTGTTACAAGCTTTCTGTCATGATCTCCTGTGTTCCCCAGAATAAACACTTATTATTGTCGATACTCAGTTCATATGATTTTAAATTAACTCAAAAACAACATATCAATTGTCCCTTCATTTAGTCTGTTTTCAAAAATATCTTACTGCCCTGATGTATTAAAAAAAAATGCATGCATCTCCATCAAATTTTCCTGAAGAATTTACTCTCCATAAACTAAGGTCTATATTAAAAATTTGTTGGACGCAACTGTAACTATTTGTTTTCACCATTGGCAATAGTGGATGAAAGTTGTGGCTGCGAGTTTGGTTCAATATGTCCCTCTTTTTCTGCACTTGTCCCTCCAAATCTCAACATCTGTCCCTGTTTTTGCTCCTCTGTAGTCTGTCCCTCTTTTTGCTCCTTTCTCGTTGGCATCTCTTTAAATGTACTTTATTTACATTTTCTTCTCACTCCTCACCACCACCAGATTCCGTGGACGCCGTCCTGCTCGGACCCCAAGTACCACAACCAGATCTGCCCCGGCGGCGGCTTCGGTCCCGTGGCCAACGACGGCTATGGCGTCTCCTACATGGTGGCCGGGGACCAGCGCGTCTTCTTCCATGTCAGCTCCCGCAAGTCGGCCCCGGGGACCAGCTCCAGTCGCTTCATGGAGCACCTCAAGGACACGCTGCAGGAGATGAAGGACCTCTTCTATTAGCTTATTAGCTTGTGCAAGGAAGGAAGGAGGGGAGAAGGAGAAGGAAGGAAGGGAGGAGCAGACCTGCCTAGTGTTACAAATTTTCAGTCATTGTTTCTCAAATGTGTTATGAATTACGAAATTGCGAAAATTCCAGGCAATATTCGATTTGCAGGTTTTATTTGTTTTGTTTTTGTTTTGGTTGGTTGGTTCCACACGGCAATCCAGGCCAACGCGAGATGGATTTTGAGAGTCCAATCAACACCGTTGCCGTTATTTTGACTCATAGCCTCATTTGTTTTCTGAGATTACAAACAACAAGTGGGCGTTGTTGTTGTTTCCTTTTGGTTTGTTTTTAAAATTTTAGCATTTTGTTTCATCGTTGTTACGTATATGCCATCAATCACACACTCCCCCTACCCCCTCTCTTCCCCACTCTCTACCCCCTCCGTCCTTTCTTTATTTTGTGTTCAATATTATCTGTTGTGTTCCTTTCTTTGGTTGTTGTATTAATTTGTTCATTAATGGCTTTAAGGTTCCTCTCGCTCGAGGACTTTGCTTAACATTTTTTCCTTCATTTCCTTCTTTTTTGTTGTTTTTTTTAGCCGTATTTGAAGGCTTGGAACCTGCTGGCTTATTGGCTTGCAGTGACGTTTCGCTCCAGGCAAAAAAGTTCATGTTGTAATCTTTTTTCTGTACGTTGTTATTATTCAAAGATATTTCCGCGACCAAAACAAAGTGTTTCAATAATGCCTCCTGACGTGAAAACCCCTTTGTCGGTTGGCCGATTCGTTAATGTGTATGTCATTTCAGCATCTTAAACATTAATATGAATACTCTAGTGCTTGAAAATTGCGATGAAAATATGATCAAAAGGATTTGGTGTGAAAAGGGCAAATATGAGAGACTGATGACGAAGAAAAATTACGAAAAGGAAGTATATAAAACGTTGTAGGCTGTCAGGCTGATTTATGAAGAAGGGTTAGGTTATTATTACGGTTTCGAAGAGGATAAGTTTCTAATGCGCTAAATTTCCCCTGTGCGACCAAAAAGGGTTAATAGTTTCAGACAAGCATGAAAGGTATAAGATTTCCTAGGTCTATCGAATCCAGCCCCAATTGTTTTGAGGAAATTGACTCTTCTCCTTCCCATGCAGGCGCCTTCTTATTTTATTTATGCTCTGGAGGCCAGGTAGGGCAGACAAATCATTTCAGAGTAATCAGAGACTTGTGCCTCATAGAGCTATGATCACCATTGCGGTGAATGGGGTTCTACCACAAACAAACAAACAAAAGCCTGGTAGAGCTGAAAAAACTCTCATCTTGCACCTATGACAAAGTTAGTCATTGATTTCATTTCAATAAGTTTGCATTTACTCAAAGAATATGTGGAATGCTGTTCATTTTAGAATGCATTTGTGTGTTGGTTAAAGCCGACACGAAAAAAGATAAAAAGAAGTCTTTCATGACTTGTATCCACGTTCTCACATCACAAATTGTAAGCACTTGCCCACAGGATATCATTTTCGACTTGAAATCTTTATTGCATTTGTTATGGAAGTGTTTCACTCGCATTGCTGGTACGCCTCTCCCCTCTTTTCTGTCGCTTTTTGGCCAGCTTTTGAAAAAACGGTTTTCTTTGGAATTTAACCCGAGAAGGTCACTCGGTGCATATCGTAGGACGAATCTCCATGATGGGGAATGTTTGAGCCCTTTAGGAAATAAAGGCGTCAACAAAGTGCAATTAAGGTCACAAGTGAATGAAATTCACCCATATTGCCCATCGTACGCTTTCATCTTGTTCATTTCATTTGCTTTTTGTATCTAGAAGAAGCAATGAAAATGTTATGGTTTATAATGTGATAAAAGCGCAAACTACCCAGTGCATTTGTAAGTAAGGCAATATGCATTTTCTTTTTGATCCAGAGTGGGAAAGACGCCTTGTAGATTTGTTCCTCCCAAAAATTAGTTTTTATTTATAGGTTGGCAGTTTTGGCATTTTGGCATTCCCCCGGTTGTGCATTTATCACCGTTTCCACTTGTGTGTCCCTCTGTCCGTTGCATTTTTCGTCATGCGATTTTATCCATAGCTATCACCATTCAAAGATAGCGTTTTTACACATCCTTTGAAATTTTAACACTTAATTTTTTTAAAAAACTTAACCATTTTCATGCGTGCATGGTGAACATTACTTCAGTACTTGAAAACCTTTTTTTTTTTGGCCATTTTATTTGAATATTTTATCATATCGTTGCCATTGAGAAATTTGTTTCTTGCTTCTTTTATTTCTCGTTCCTCACTTATTTTTGCCCGTCAGCTTCATTTTAACGAAGCTGTCAAGCAATTTTTTAAAACAATGCAAAAACACATATATATACAATCCATTTGTTCCAATTTTAAGTATTTATATTTTAAAAAGAATGTGGACAAGGATTAATAGTGATTTTGAAGAGAATCAAAGAGCTAAGCATTGAGTGATTTGGAAGAAAGTCTCAAACTATTGCTCAATTGTCATTTCATTCAGTCAAAAAAGCTGGCTATTGGAAACTGTATTTGTACACCAAGTACACAAGATCAATCAGGAATGGCTTTGATTTTGCCGCCTGTAGCTGAAATTTTATCATTGAATACACAAAGAGCTGCAATGAATTCGCTCGACCAACCAAATAACTGAAAGTGCCATCAAAAATAGACGGATTTATTTATTCATTTAATTTTATTTTGCTCCTATTTTATTATCCCCTTGACTTTTTAACACTGCTCTTTACAAATTATGATGATAATTATGTATTTTTGGTGTCAACTTTTCATGTGCATGGATGGCAGGAGTGGAAGGTGGAAAGACAACGGTCCTCATTGCATTGATTTATGTATACGTCGTAGAATATTTGACGTGCATCACAGCTTCTTCAATCTCACAATTTGTTTTACAGGCCATGATATCAGAACTCATAGCCATTATGATGTATATTTATATGTATGCACCTTACTCTCCGCTGTCATCCTCGCGTATTCGTCTCGCTCGGTATAATGCTTTCGCATTGCCGTGAAGGGGATGATGACAACATTATCCTAATGTTGCGACCGTATTACCTTCATCAGTCATCAGTATTTTACGGGGAAAGCTAAAACAAAGGTACGATGGTTGGCAGGGGCTTAGAAATGTCAGTGGTGGTCACAGCGTACGTACTGCGTTGAGTTTGTTAGTTTGGACACGCGGTTCTTACCGCGAAGATGTGCCCGCTTAACGGCCACAGAAAAGTTTTCTATTTCTTGAGCTACTCATTCTCCTCATGCGTCGACATGCAGAAATTTATCATCGTCAGTCTTGAGAGCTTTTGCAGATGGTAATGTCTAGCGCATGTATCGGGGACTCATTAATTTAGGTACTGTACGTCTGTATTTAGATTTTGATTTAGATTCTCGTTTACTCCAGTTTGCTTTTTTCAGTTTTACATTTTGACGTGAAAGTCTGTGCTGAAGTCTTCTCTTTTAATAATGTGCCAGTCAGTTTATGTGACAAAAAAACCCAACCCAACAATCAACAACTGTGAGCAGGTCTGGCTGATTCTTTCGTTTTAAATTCTTGATTCTTTTGTCTTCTCCCTGTTTCCTCTAAATTTATTGTGAAATGAAATGACAGTAAGTGGTTGACTGGGGTATACATTTCACCTCATGAAACAAATGTCGTATATATTTGTGCGTATAGGCAGGTGATAAAAGAGCCAGAAAAAGTTTTAACGGAAGAAAACTCAGAATGTCTCAGCCATTATTCCTTGTCCAGTAGAAGAAAGAACATGTCTAGATGAATTAGTATCAACATTTCTCTACTTTTACTGCATTACGATTCATACAATCCCTTTTGGCATTTTGTTTCCCTTTAACTTTAAGATAAATACCCTCATGCATTTATAAAAGGTTGAGAATGATTTTCTCCGGACACCTTCAGTGTCTAGTCAATAATTATTTATTCATGGTAAAAAATTATACATGTATATTATATATATATATATATATATATATTTGAAAGAATGATGAATGACTTTTTCTCTGTAAGACGTGAGGCTAGCGGCAGAGAGAGAAGCCAAGGTGAGCGCCAGAATTGATGCCATCTTATGTTCTTTAAATTGGCTACGACAGTCCCATTACTCTGTCGTCTTTTCCCTTTCAAGGGGAGTAAATTCAGGTGCATTGTCAATGTGAACTGAAACGTTACCCATCCCATCATTGTGCTTGTTGGAATAAAGTTTGCCAGGTTAATAAACCAATGTTTACTACAAATTTTCAACTCAAAAATGCTTGGCAGCTGTATTGTGATAATTTGACGTTATAATTAAAATCAAAATGAACGGGAGCCTGTAAGTCATCGTATATATAATCCAACTTTTATTGCTTCAATTTTATTTGCTATCTGTGTTAAAAGAACTCGAGCTGAGGTTCTGTATGAATCCGTGAAAATCCATCCAATCGTCTGAGTCGCAGATTCATTTTAAGCTGAAGACGAAAGTTAATCGCGTTTGTATCAAAAGATTTGATTTTTCTAGTTCTAGTAGCTGGATCTAGTTGCCCGCATGAAGCAATTTGAACTTTGAATGAATCCAGAAGTGTCAGCTGATTTCAATGATGATGGCAAGGAGTTTCAAACTAAATAAAAATGAAGAACAAAACAGAGTTGAGAAAGAACTAGCGCAGACGGTCGCCTCGCTTGGGTGCAAATTGAGTAGCTAGTTACCGTAAGAAGAGGAAAATCCTCGCCATGTTGCAAGGGCGAGTAGGAATCATTATCTATCAGTAATACTGTGAAACGTTTTCAGCGTCATAGAAGCCGTGAATAATCTTGGTTATAAGTTCATAAGAAAAAGGCTGCTTTCCTAAGAATAGTTAAAGTTCCCCATAAGATGACTCTGTCCAAAATGTAAAGGCTTCTCACTAAAATTTAGGTTACGATGCGTGCCGCTGTTTATATGTTCACAAAGAAAATTAAAAATGGAAAAACTACCAGTAGTTGTTGAAACATTCTCGGAACGTGACTTAGACATGTGTTTTACCGAACCGAGTGAACCGATATCCTTGATGATTAATAGCACATGGAAAGGCTCGTTATTGAGATTTTCCTGTTCTGATACACAAAGTAAAAAGGACATTTTAAAAAGTGTAGATAATCATCACATGTATAGTAAGGAGAAACAACATGGTTAACCCTATTACTATTACATGTAATTTGTTGAAAAAATATAATTTTTATTTACAATATTCTGTATTGTTATATTCCCTGCATATTTATATGAAAGGGACTTTGAATGAAATTCCTGTTGAGGGGTCTAACTGATGTGCAACCGGTGAACCTGCATTTGTCCAGGAAATTACTGATATTTCCATCTTCTTATATATTATCATATTTTTCTATCTTTATCATTGTTGTTATTATTATTACATGTATGCATCTATATTATTGGCCTAGATGGGGAGGATTTTGTTGGCACTGACAATCTTCTCCACGAGTGTTTTCCTGTGTTGATTTTGATGATTGTACGTCGTTGTAGAGATGTGTTCATTTCAATGTTTTTGCTCAAATAAGTAAGTCACGTTATGACTGTAAATTGTAATGCTAGATTAAGAGAAATAGTTGAATGCAGTTTATGAGAGAATTCATTCATGATTGACGGGGAAATATAGTATTGTCCTCATCTTGAATTATTTGTTGAATTTGAAGACAAAATAATTTTGTTGACATTAACCCTTCCAGCGTGAGCCCTGTGCTTGTAGCCTCAGGGTAATCAGTGCATTAATCTGAGTCCGGCAAATGAATTTACTGAAATTTTCAAGAATCTTCTCTAATGTAATCTGTGTTTCCCCGAGGCTTCTTGTTTTATAGTCCGACGACTTTCAGGTCTGGGAAAAGGGAACCAAACTTTGATCTTTTACAACAAATTTAGTGAGACCGTAATAGTAATGATTATAGTTATAGTATAGACTTGTTTTGGTCGTGTTATTAGGAAGCAAGCAACCAGAGTTGAATTGCAGTGGTCTAGTGGTTGAACACTGGGCTTGCAATCAGGAGTAGCGAGTTCGAATCCCTCCGGGAGACACTGACTGTCCCGTTTGGGGCGCTGTTCTACAGCAACCGTAGGTTTTCGGTTAAAAACCCAAAGATCAATATACCTTCGGGGATGCAATTAAGTGGGCTTTTTTTCCTTTAAAAAAATTTTTTTTTTTTTTTTTAGTTGTGTTCTTCTGCCTTTTATCAACAAAAGGCTATAAGTAATACAGGGCACATTTATCACCTGGCAGAAGCTGTGCTACACTGTGCTTTAGTTAGCAGTGCCGTGGGCTCTCAGGGTTAAATACTTCTATGTTCATTTGTGTTCATGAGGAACATGATATTAGCACATAAATGACGATGATGTTTTTTTGTTGTTGTTTTTTTTTCGTTTTGATGGAGTGTTTTCGACACAACAGAAGTTTGAATCACTATAGTAATTAATGTATTATTATTATTAGTAGTATTGTCTGTGCCAAACTCGATGGAATATTTCTTACAACACGTCTCATTGTCACCCGACCATTCTAAATGATCTCATTTACTTCAAGTATTAAGGGAAGAAATAAAACGGAAGAGAAGAAGTCCCAGTCATTGAATGAGATCCCTCTTCCTCAGCCATAGTGCCCCAAGATTCCGTACTCGCTTCTCGGTTTGAGCGGTGTTTTTACTTCATTTTTGTGTTTTCCATGAGGCGTGAATAAAAAAAAAAAGGAGTATGGGGATTCGCTTTCAGTCTACTTTTACCATATAAAAAAAAATCTTGCAAAGGAGAAGATTGCAAAAATTAATATATTTGATTTATGTCATTATGTATAATTAGCAAAAACGAAGTCCTTGTTTTGAAATACATGGTTGATGATGTACTATTTCGTCCAGGAACAGCTGTTTACTCTAGACAATTCAAGGAGAAGAAATTTACTCTAGACGAAGGAAGGAGAAAAATATGGAAATAGATATATACAGTAAAACGAAAAAAAAAAGAAATTGTGTCAAGAGGGCCTGAGTACATGCTTAGGTTTAGGGGTCATCGTTGATGCCCACTCGTTTTATTTTTGGAACGTTTTAAAAAAATACATCTTTCAATCACCCTTCTTATGCTTGCTTGTTTTATTTACATAACACGTTGAGTGTTGGACATTGATATTGATATGAGGTGGGGTCTTTTTAAATTTTAAAACATCATTTTTTTAGTGGCATTTTCTCAATCGATCCTTTGATCAGCGCAATGCAGACAAGGTAAATTTTAGAGAAACAAACACATTCATCCCTCGCCGCAGTTTTGGTAAAAAGTGAGGCCAAATGTGTTAATTTACTAGGTGTGCATATGCATTCACGCATATGCATGTGTATATTATGCATGTGTAATTGATATGGTGGCACAAGAATACAGATGTGTAATGTGTTGCAAAAAATATGAAAAATAAACATTGTTGTGTGTGAATAAAAAAGACCCCCTGAGTTTTGTGTTTCCATCACTTCAATTCATTTCATGGTTTGCCAGTAACTTTGAAAGTGTGCTTTGTTTCTCCATTAATAAAAAAAAAGTGAAGTTCTATCTAGGCCTTTAAAGATCCAAAGAGTCGGAGCTTACCTCTGGTTTCTGTATAGTTAAGCAGA
>JAUEKT010081025.1:0-14792 GCA_031762655.1 Doris verrucosa
CCCGACATCTCGATTTCTCGACGGCGGCTTGGAAAAAATAAAGAACAAAGAAATAGAAGGAAATGAAGCCAATGATAGTCACAGTGCAAGATCTTTTGTTTAAAATTCATGTAATGGCAAGTTAATGTTCGAGTCACTTTAACAGAGCAGCTGAATCCCGTCTAGATCTACATCAGTCGAAACCGGGTCTGTGTCGAAACCGGGTCGAAACTCAATAATTTCCCGACCATTTCCTGACAGGAGCCTTTTAAATCTAAGTCTAGATCTAAAACACACTTATCAAATTCGTTTACATGTATAATGGTTTAAGACAAATAAATAAGTTTTTCTTTTCTGAAGTCTTACACATTTTTACGATTTGATTAATAATATAAATAACCAAATCATATTATAATTTAGCTAGGCTTGACACCAGTCAATACCAGTTGTTGGGAATTTCCCGACAAGCCAAAAAGCATCGATTCCGGGATTCCAGACAAGAAAAGCATCGATGAAGTTGGTTTTGACGGTACTTCCCACCCAGCACTGCAGCACTGGCGAAGCTATCGAACAGAGATTTGACCGCAGTCGGGTCTCCCCAGTAGCCTAGATCTAGATCTAGTGATTTACTGCGGGGACACGACGAAAATGACGTTCTTGGGTCACTTTTTATTTTATGATTAAAAGCTTGCTTAAATGAATTCCAAAATGCTGCTTTTGTTATTGTTTGTAGGCCTGCACTTATTTCATTATATTTCTAAGCTGTTTGCGAATGACCGGGAACACTCTTCTTCATATCCGGGTAGACCCTCCGCTACTAAGCAGACCTGATTTCGGTGGCATCAGAAAATTACATTTTTGTCTCCAAAAATAGATAGTTTGGCATATAAATGGTTGATGCTATCTGGAAGAGAGAATAAAAATATATTTGGGAAGCCCAGAACCGTTGTAAACAATGAATTAGGTCACAGTTAAGCGCGATAGGAAAACTGTGCTAAACTGCCAAATAGACCCTCCATTACTATAGATCTAGAAAACTAAGAACATCAAGTTGCTGATCATCCAACTTACCAATATCTTTCGGTAAACTTGTACTAAAGACTCTATCCCTAACCCTAACCCCAGCCCTTTATCCCTTCCCTGTCCCTAACCCCAACCCTATTATTCCTGTCCTGTCCCTAACCCTATAGATCTAGCCTTTAGGATAGAGTCTATAGGAGCTGACGCGATTGTAAAGGTTTACATACCGATCTTTCAATCAAGGCTCTAGGCTTTTATCTTCATGTCATCCTACCATACATGTCCTTTAAGCAGGATACATACCTTTGTTGCTGCGGCCCACATTATTTCTGCAAACTGTTGTTGATATTTATAAACAGCGACTCTTGTGCATCACTCATCTGCACTTCTAGAGCAATATTTTCTCACAATGCCTCCAGTCGGAATTTATGACCTCAAACAAAGTCATGATGTAGCCTAATACATACGATAGGCTTTGGCACCCTGCGTAACAATTAGTCTACGCAGACAGGTTAGTGCCAAACTAATGCCAGTGTCACTCTGTCAGCCCTTTTCCCTCCCTCCCCCTCTTTGACTCTCTCCCTCCCCTCCTGTCTTTCTTTCTGTCTGTCATCTCTTCTCTGAATATCTTTTATATATACATCTTCCCTATCCACCCATTCCTTATCTCTCTCTCTCTCTCCTTCTCCCTCTGTCCCTCCCTCCCTTCCCTCTCTCCTGTGTATTTGTTGATCCGTGCAAATTTTGCCAGAGAGACTGTCAGCTAAACAGACAGACACAGATACATAGAAAAGTGTTGTTGTTTTTTTTTTGGGGGGGGGGGGTCATTTAGATCAAAACATTAATGGTGATTTCTGTGATTTGACACATCTAACAGGGAGTGAAAAGCAGTACAAGATATTTTTCTTAGAAATTTATTTTGCTTGTTCTGATGAGTGTGGTGTGACAAAGTTAAATATGTAATTTAAATCTTTTTCCTCTCTAGCAATGTCTTTAGAAGCGATATCTGCCGACCTTAGTCCTGCAACCATCAAACCTAATGGAGAAGGTCTGAAAAATTGGAAAAGTTGTTGGGAAGCTGATGATGATGACGTTGAAGAATTTACTGAAGAGGAAATTGCAAGTAAGAGGATGTCCTACTAGACCTTAACAAACCCAAAGAGCCGAAGCTTATTTCGGTTTCCTTAGCATTAAGTGGAACAGATACATGTAATACAAGATCATCCCCTGTACAGGACTCTAGTCTATCACAGGATTTACTCGCCAGCCCTTTGCTTGTACTCATTTACACTTGAGTCGAGTGAAACAGTTGGAGTAGATTTTCTTGCTCAAGGAAAATACACTATGGTCGCCGTTTGGATTCAAACCTTGTACCTTTCAGTCAACAGTCCAATGCCCTAACCACTCGGGCCCATGCCTCCAAGTAAGAGTACTTACTGTTACAATAAGGCAGTCGAGGTTGGCACCACTAAAGGTGAATGTCTATTAATTTTCAATGCCCTCACATCCATCTGTATGTGAGATTGAGGACCTAGGTGATGTGGTGGTGCAAATTGTCTACATGAGATAACAATTGATAGGAGGCTTCTTGTTAGCACAACTCTTTTTTGAGAAAATCAAGTTGTCAAATAGGAGCAGGGTTCCCATGATCGTGTGAAGTTTTTGAAAAGTCTTTAAAAACACAATTCTCATTCACCGGGAAATGACTTTGAAAATGCCAAAAACCCTGAATGTCTAAATAAATGCCTTCGGAAATGCGAATTCATGAAACCATGCTGAAAATTTGGACTTTTCAGAACAACACTTTTTTCATGAATTTTGGAAATGAAAGGAAGATGATATTGGTCAATTACTTTGTAAAAATGTCTTTATCTAACTTTGCTGCTTTAAAAAATGCTTCACCTGGGCAATTGTATATAATATACATACGGTGGAACCTCTCTAATCGGGAACCTGGGAAATCGGGAAGAAATTCTAGGAAACAGAATTTTTTCTCTTTATTTTACTACTGTAATCAGTAATTATCATCAGCTTTTTCTCCAAATTTTATCCCTTTCACTATTCATTCGCTATCAAAATTTGGTCTCAGTTGAAAAATTAATCTAGTAATCCTGTGTTAAGCTGTTGTAATGCGTTGAAACGTAATAATCACATCATGCCGACCATAGCCAGACACGCTGACCACATGTCAAGGTGTAAAATCTGGAAAGGGGGTTGTACTTGTTGCCCATACAACAACGACCGAAGTGTTGACACGGGAGGTGGCCATTGCTCACGACAAAGTTGAGAATTAGTAATAGTATGGATTCAAGAGTCTTTTATTCTTACGTAACCATGATCAGCTGCCAAATCACAGGGTGGACACGCCTACAAATTTAACGACCCACCATGTATCAGGTACTCATCTACCTGTCTCCCAGCATCTAATGAATAAACTGATCTTGTAGGTCCAATGCATTACTTTTTCAATTCTGCTTTAGCCATTTACTTTGTAGTTTTATCACTTTATATTTCATCATCGTAACTCTCAAATAAAGTTTCGTAAGAACGCCATTGCATTATCAATTATTCAATTTTGCTAGCCTTATGAGAACATAATGTACCCGGTATCTCAATTCATAGAGCAATATGAACACCTAAAAAACTATAAAACGTTTTTAAAGCTGGTGCAACAATATCCTTTTATTGAGGATGCTGGGATTTGTTAGAGAGGTTTGAATATTCCAAAAGATTAGGAAAAGTCAAAATCATAGAGTCCCCGAGCAATCTGGAAACCCGGCTAATCGGAAAGGATTTACAATCCACCGAGATTTCCCGATTAGAGAGGTTCCACTGTATCTGGAACTTAAAAACAATTTACCATGAAAAGTCATTAATTTTAATAAATTTTAATAAGAAAATGGGGTCAGATAGAAATTTTATGGTAAATCTATGACTTAAATTCTATTGAAGTCAAGGTTATGTAATTGTCTTCTAAATTTGATCTTAGTCTTTGAAAAGTTGTTAAACTTAGTTTTGATGGGTTTGTGGGCTGGGAACCCTGAGGGGGCACACTGGAGTTTTTCCTTTTTTTGAATTTTCATAAAATGAATTCAAAGTACTCCCCTTAATTTCTAATTCAATTCCTAACACTAATGTCTTTGGCATTCTTTAGACGAGCCAGCTAAACGCATCCTGTGGGCAGCAGAAAATGGAAAATTGCGCGAGGTGAAAGAAGTGCTGGCATCGGCCCCTGGCTTGGTCAACTCCTGTGACAGCGACAATTACACGCCTCTTCACAGAGCGGCGTACAATAACCATGAGGAAGTGGCAACGGTGAGACAGTGTGCTGTTCTTGAGTACCTGGATGCCAGATTGACTGCGCAGGCCGGCTTATAAGCACCCCCCCCCCCCCCCTCCTTCTATGATGTGAAAGTGTGATGTCAGAAGTAAAACATCATATAATTTTACTGTATGATTAAAGTTTCTGTTAGTTTTGTTATTTTTATCAGTAGCAGTAGTGGTAGTTGTAGTCGGAGTGGCATGTTTTTTGTTTGTTGTTTATTATTATGAGTATCAGTATTAGTATAATTAAGTTAATGGTAGGCATAGTAATTGGATAGCTCCATTAGAACAAATTAATACGAGAAAGATTCATTTCGTGTGAAATTACTTTTTAGACAAGAAACCAAATCAGATAGTAATTTTTAGAGAAGAAATTGATGATAATTAAACTTAAGTTGTTCTGCTTAATTCTTTCCTGATTAGCCGGGGACCTTTCCCGATAAGAGAGATAAAATAATGAGAAAAAGTTTTGTTCCCTGTGATCTCTTCCTGATTTTCTGGGTTTCCCAGTTACCCAGGTTCCCAATTAGAGATGTTCCACTGTAGTAGCATTATGATAAACATTATTTTATATTCCATCTCCAGGCCCTGATATCCCACAACGCAAATCTTCAGGCAAAAACGGTTGACGGCTGGCAGCCGCTCCACAGCGCAGCTCGCTGGAACTCGCTAGAAACGGCACAAGTTCTTATCCACTGCGGGGCGGAGGTCAACGCCCAGACGAATGGCGGCCTTACTCCCCTCCACATGGCCGCTTCAAGTCCGGAAAACGGTCAGATGATCGCCATGCTGCTGAGCAACCCGTTCATCGACGTGTCGCTGACATCCACAATGGGTGAGACAGCGAGGCAGGTGTGCGAGCGATCGACTCCATATGGTCATCTGTTTGACATGCTGGACGATCATATCAACAAGCTGGTCAAAGTGACAAAATCATCTTCATTTATATCATCATCATCACCATCGCTATCGTCTCTTTCATTGTCGTCATCGTGAGCAATGAATGCAACATGTGATAGACGTGGAAGGCTCACTAAGGAGAGCAAGCGAGAAAACTGATTATTGAAAGAGAGGATTCATAAGTAACATGCGTCAGATGGTGGCTTACAATCCGTTTAACCGAAAGAATCAGCATAGATGTGAGTTCCCTCTAGTTTCCATAACGTTAAGCGGAACAGATGATACAAAATCATCGCCTGGACAAGACACTAGTCTATCGCAGGTTTTACTCACCAGCCCTTACTGGTACTCGTTTTACACCTGAGTCGAGTGAAGTGATTGGAGTAAATTTTCTTGCTCAAGGAAAAGAGCGAAGGTCACAGATGAGATTCGAACGTCATACTTCTCGATCAGCAGTCCAACGCCCTAACCAGTCAGCCACCATACCTCGACACAGTAAGGAGAAGTCGCTGACTATTACTTGGCAGAGTTCATTGTAGGAGGTATGGTCAGCAGCGTTTTCAAGTGCAAGGTCTATTTACCGCATATCACTAAGTATTACTGCATATCACTAAATATCACCGCATATCACTGAATATCACCGCATATCACTGAATATCACCGCATACCACTAAATATCACCGCATGTCACTAAATCACTAAATATCACTGCATATCTGTAGGTCTGTCTGTCTGTCTGTCTGTCTGTCTGTCTGTCTCTCTCTCTCTCTCTCTCTCTCTCTCTCTCTCTCTCTCTCTCTTTCTCTCTCTCTCCTTATCTCTGTCTGTCTCTCTCTGTTACATTAGTAAATGACCAAAGGAGAAGAAATGCCTTCCAAAATTTACTTAGAAAACAGACTTCCACTAAAATTAGAAGAAAAATATTTTTCTAATAGAATTGCTCCTCGTTGAAACAAATTGACATAAAAACAACTGCTAAAAGAAGTGCAAAAAAATTTATTCTTTTCCAAAGATCTTCCATGTCCTAGAAATAAAAACACCCAACAAGCTTAAAAGCTCCAAAGAAGCAACAAAATAACATAACACTACTGAGAAGAACATCACCGCAAAGAGAAAAGACTAGGGCACATGAAAAGACATGAGGCTTACTTAGCCCTAAATTCCTTAAGCATAAACTGGGTTTGAGCACTCTCTCATACGACTAGAAATAAACTGACAAACTCAACCTTGTTACATTTTCCTTAACGTCCCATTGACTTCGATCACCCATCTCAAGACATTCCATACTGTCCACAAAAATGTCTATGAAGTGCATTGGAGTTTGCAGGAAGTGTCTCTGGATGTGCAGACATCTGGTCGCAATCAATAAGTTGTCTTGGCATTTCTCTTCCTCTTCCTGTGCCCTGGCTTCTTTCCACCTGCCACTCCTGGACCAATCACTGTCGTCTAGTCTAGAATTGTTCTTCAGGGCAGCATGCAGGAAACGATGAAAGTATCGTTGTCGGTGCTTTGTTGTTTTGATCAGTGGTGAATTTGAATGAAAGTCAAAAAAGAGGAGAATTTTCCGAGCCCGTGGCGCAACGCTGATATTTCAACATATCATTTGAATAATAGAGAGCATAATAAAACTTACCTTTGCAGGTGTGATAAAAAGCTTACAGGCCTGATGTGAGGTTGGGATGGCACTTATTTCTTCTGCCTCTTCCTGGCAGATATCTTTTGTTGGGCAGAATGAGTCTTAGGGCCCATTTACACGTAGCGAACGGTCCGGCGGATTGGTCGCTTGCGGGACGATCCCCCGTGACGGAGGGCCGATCGCCTGAGTTGCGGGTGAATCCGCTGTGATATCCCGGTGAACACACGATCGTCCCCACCGATTCGGGAAATCAAGCACTGCTTGATATTTGGGCGACTGATCCGGCGGTTCACGCCTCCTGTTTGAAGTTGCCGCCAGGCGTGAGTACTTTTTTGATAACTGAAAATGGAAATTTGCGATCGAATTAAAAAACTAAGTTCATATTCGTCATCAGCGTATGGAAATTAGTAAAATCATTGCGTACACGTTGTTTGTTATTGCTTGGTTGTAATAATATAGAACCATTATTATTTATTTGTTATGCACAACGCACAGCAATAAGTTTGTGATGGCTTCAATCGATCAGTTCTATATTATCATAACCTTCTGGATCTAGATAATCTAGGTCTAGATTTAGATTTTCTAGATCAAATTGACCCTTTCGGGCATGATCTAGATCTATATGAAATTTATCAACTATCTCTATACTAATTTTAGATCCTATATCTAGAAATCTGGAGCATAGCATGGCTGATCCCTCATCAATATTAAGGGAAAATGGCATGCTTTTCATTGAAAATACAATGCTCTTTCTAAAAAATTTGGAAACCCTATATTTTAATTTATAATTAGGCAGTTGAGCATCTGGCCAGAGAGACGTTTGACAAGGTTTTGTCATCTGCTGCACATTCTTTAATTAAGTCTAGAAGACGAGGTGCAAGTGTGAAGGACATGTTGTTTTCCGCCATTAAAGGAAGCAATCATAGCTTCCATGTTTGCTGTCCTATCTCCTAACAGCATCAATTTTTGTTCAGATTGCTCAGGAGGTGCAGGGATGGGCTGGTTTGGATCACATGGGGTTGGTGGTGGTGGTTGAAACAAGGGGAAGAGTGCAGGTGCTTTTTTCTGGGTTGGCCTAAATTCTGCTCCGAGGGTATAATTAATTAGATCTCCTTTGTTCTATTCCTGTAATGTGTTTAGCTGACTTCAGATGATTTGTGATAGCAACTTTTCCTCTTATGCCATAGTTAATGAGATGACTACAAAACTTGCAATTTACCTTACCAGGGATGTCCACTTTCACCATGGCATCTTCAATTGAAATCGTCACATCACCACTTTTAGTTTTCGCTGTCAAATTATCATCCAACCACGAAACACGGAATTTGCTTTTTACTTTTTCATCGATCTCTCTCATTCGAAGAATGTCAGCCTTAGATCTGGTTAGTTCCCTCATGATTAAAAACTGAGAACGCTGTCACAATCAAACACGATGGCCAATGTTCGCCTTGAGAAAGAAAAGTAAAGAGCAAAATACTTGCGCGACTCACGAGGAAGATGAAAAAATACAAATGTAGTATTATTGGAGCTCAATGAGCTAATTGTCTGAACCTGATTAGCCTAAGTCAGTAACAGTTTAAAAACTGGATTCGAAGAAGCCTACCAAGTAACGGATATATCGGATTCGACATGGGAGTAGGTTACTGAAGAGTGAATTTACTGACAGTATCAATATGGTCAAATTTATTGCTCTTATTCGTATGATTTCCGGTCCTCGGAAGTGTTACCGTACATAAACTTGTTCCGCGCTGAGTGCGGCACATCAGCGGCCCTTATCACATTGGAAATTTTTAGGAAATTTTAAAAAAGCGGAAATCTGCGGAAGATTATCAGCACTGTTTGATATTCCAGATGGCAATGGGAAGAGCAAAGTGTCTAAAGTTCTCTGTCAACCTGTAGGTTCCCTGTTCAACCAAACTCATCTCCAAGTCCTTGTATTGCCCTTTAACAACTGGATAAAGTGTGTCTACCAGGTCTGTCAGTGGTTGTGGTTTCCAGGTGGCTGCATGTATGAGGACTCCGTTTAAACATTCACAGTTGTTGTTTGTGTTGTCAACTCGGAGATAGACGTTTTCAACTGAGTGTTCAAGTTTTCATGCCAAAGTGGCACAATCCGGTCCTGAAGGCACTGTCACCTAATAACTAATATCACTCCATCTAATAGAGGGAGTTGTCTTTCAAAATCTCTCCAAATAGAGCTCTCTCTGAGCATCCTTGCCTCACAAACAGAGCCTGGGTTTCTGACAACACAGTTTATTATTCTCAGATCAAAATCGCAAACAATTTGTACATTTATACTACCGTTATTTTTACCGCGTCTGTTCACAAATTCATGTTTGTACTCTTTTGGTGCCTGGATTTGTATCTGTGTTCCATCTACACATCCTATGATATTTGGAAAATTAATTTTTTCAAGAAATGTCCTCTTGTTTGTTGGCCTCAGCTTGATTGGGGAAATGAATGAACTCCCTGACATGTCGGCCTAAGGGCGGCTGCAGATACACGGTGAAGTATTCTTGACACCGTACTCTTATGCACGTTCACAGTTTCACCCAACACATTTTGAAAGCTACCAGATACTAAAAACGCAATGCGACAAGTACCTGTATTTCTGCAGATATGGTATCTCGTCTTCAATTGCCAAATTCCAAGTCATTTCTCAACAAATCAATAATCCTGAGGATGTCTGGCCTTTGAAAGTAGTAACGTAAATAAAGTTTTGCATCATCAAGTTCTTGAAGAGGATTGAATCGTTCTTTAAAGACTCAAATTTCTTCTGTGTGTTCTCTCCCTAAAATATTGATGAATAAAATCAGTCATGCTGAAACACACTTAGCTGACCAGCTTAGAGATTTAGAGAGAGGCAGAGAGAGACAGAGCGCAACAGCAGCAGTGCTGTAGTGGTAAAACCCGATGTCTATTACTATTAGTAGCCTAGATACCACAAGCCATTTTTTTTCAAATGATAAATGTCTTAAATACAATGCCACAGTCAGACAGAACTTGTCAAAACATGGAAAACAAACTTTATTTCATCAAAATTGACCAACATATAACAAAGATATGAATTTTCAAAGTTTCTTCGTATTTATTCGGCGAGATTAAAACAGGCATTTTGGGTCATTTTTAGGATGAAATGAAAACAAATTGAAAGACTCAAAACAGGAAATAAGCACATAATCCATGACTACACTATGTTATGTCTCGAAATCATACAGGAAAACATGTATTTACAACTATTTACAAATATATGAAAGTGTAAAGTTGGAAAAAAATTACAGGATTTCTTTTTAAGACTTCAAAGAAAAGTGCCCAGAATGCCATATTTAGAGGCTCATAAAATGATTGTGAATTAAATGGAAGAGTTACAATTCAGAAAATCACTTCCAGACTATGTATAGACTGACCCAGTGTTTCGTCACTTCCGGTGTTTATAGTTGCTATCCAGCCATTTTTGTAGAACCAATGTGGCAGTAACATTATGCCTCACCTGCGGCTAAACGTGGAACGACGCACTTTCCTGATTGGCTTCTCCTTTTCAGTTGATTAGCCTGAGTTTTGAATCTACATCTAGATTCTAGATTTAGATTTTACACAGAATTTAAACCAGGAGAGACCATTTATGGTTCTATTCTAGAATAGAGATAGATCTAGCTAAAAACATCAACACTATTGTCACTGTCATAGTATTGACTGAAAATAGTACATCCATGGGTCTGGGAAATTGTTGTCATTCTAGACTATGTAAGCATATTTCTACCCCGATGTCTTTTATTTTGTCTTCGTATCGACGCTTCGAGACAGGATCTAGAGACTGTATAAGGTGAATTGCCATGTTAGCGGAGAATTTGTTTTCTACGAAAATGGCGGCAGGGGTCAAAGGGTACTGGGTATCTAGGGGCAACGCGGCAAGGCTGGATCAGTCTATATAGGGATTAGAACTATTCTAATGCTTTTCGACACTCTAAACACAGCTATCCGGTACTCTCACATATAGGTCTTTACGGAAACGATACCAGAATTATTTTATGCTTAACCCTTCTAGCACCACTGGGTCGATATATCGGATCGGCCTTTTGGCTGAAAAATACTGGTGGTGCTAAAAGGGTTAAAATAGCCAGGGTCAAGGGTCTAATTTTGTCAAAGTGTTCAGGGTTCAAAGGGTTAATCATGTCACGGTTAGTAATATGAGTTGATGCGTGTACATTGATTTTCTCTTCTTTGTCAGTAGAAGTTTTACTTATTTTCCTATGTGCACCACAGGCTGTCCATCTAAAATTTCCTAATTTGTGACTTTGAAAAGCTGGCAGGTCTGATTCTATGATGATTCCATTGCGAAATACTCTCTGAGCTGAAGCTGTATCCTCTTTTATAGGGGTGGAGTTGGGAGCGCACTCGATGAATGTTTTACGAAGACTCTCAACATCATATTCTTTCGTCTCTTATCTCAGGACACCACTGGAAAGACTAATGTTCAACTACAACTTGAAGGGGTACGAGGCACATCCTATTCGGGAGACATTGCTGTTGATGATATCAAGTTTAGACTGGGAATCTGCGGTAAGATGTTTTCATTATTTTATTCGAAAATCTTTTTTGCCCCTCTGACTTCATTTACAACTGCTTTCTCTTGAAAATACGAATTTAATGACTCTTAGGCTCAGTGTTTGTATTCATCATTTTTATAAATCTTCATATGATTACATAGGTCAAAAACAATTCTTTTTTCCCCTGCTGTGTAGAGTTTGTCATTTTCTTTCCTGGAAAAAGGAAAAGGAATGCCCTTTTCAAACTTGGCAATTAAAAGTCAAATACTGCTCCCTTTCTTTATGATTATCATTTAAAGCACCTCAAGGTTTCTTTCCGTTATCTTCAACAATTTTAGGCTCAGATTCTACCAAATCACGGTGCACCTTCGAATCCGGCCTTTGCGGATTTTCTGCAGTGGACAAGGGCTGGTTTAAAACGGATGCAAAAAGCACAAGTATTGTTGGTGCTCCCAACGTCGATCACACTTACGGCACTGATGAAGGTACGCAAGGAGGCTTTGATTTATTGCTTGAGCTTTATTGGGGTCACTCCTCTCACTCACTTCCATTCTGGTCAAGAATGTGCTCATTTGATTTATAAATATATTGTATCAGAGCTTTAATATTTGGCTTTTACTTAGATATTTGCATAATTTGATAAGATCAGATACGAGGCATTACAGTGGAGCCCACATAAGCTAAACTTGCTTAAGATAACATCTCCATTAAAATAAACTTTTCAACCAGTCTCGGTTTTTTCTCTCTCCTTTATATAAGGCAATCAGGCCAAATCTGGTTTAAATCAGTACGAATCAGTCTCTGTTCGGTTAAAGTAAAATATCCTGTACCATAGTGGCCCTCTTTTCCTAGCTCTGTGCGCCAACCCAGACCCCCATTAGTTGCACGCACTTGCAGGTGAAGCCATCAGAATCACTCATTTAAGCTTGAAAGCTTGAAACTCAGTCACTGGTCATGCATTACACGAATTTTATATGGTCGTTAGAGACCATGCCTTTCTCCTCTGCAGAGAAACAGGCTATGTGCCCTCAGGACTTAAGTTCAATTTTAACACATGGATGTTTTTGTTCCTCTTTATCTCACAGGCAATTTTGTCATATACGAAGGAAACAAAACATCGTCAGAGGTAACTTCAGGCTCATCATTGACTGCAACAAATGGTGCCTGTGTCTCATACTGGTACTACATGGCTAACAGCAACGCTGGCGTCTTGAGGACTTTCTCACGCACGAGTGGAGGCGCGGACAAAATTCTAGCCACCCACAGTGGATTCCAAGGCACAGCTTGGATACGTAATGAAGTCACAGTGAGAGAATCAAGTTCATGGAAGGTATGACTTTGAGGAGGAGGAAATTGTCAGGGGGAGAGCAGGGGAGAAGGAGAGACATAGTTCATCTGTTTATTCTTGACATCAATCAAGGTTAATGTAAGTGGTGGATATGTGATGATGATAATGCTGATGAGAGTGCCCAAAGCGGGAGAAGATTCGCATGATCTTTGAGAAACCAGGATGAGCTCCAGCTCTGTGGGCCTCAGGGACTTACCTTTTAGAGTTCTTTGTCTACATGATATCATTACAAGCCAGTTGACAATTCGTATGAATCATCTCTTGGTTTCCTAGACAAATTCAAATGTTGACATTCTAAAAAACTGTCAAATGGATTCATGAATGTTTTGCCCTTTCCTATCACCCATGAACTGCTTTGAACTGCTTTTCTTTGAACTTTGTCTTTCCAGCTGGTATTTAATTTTCTTTGAACTTTGTCTTTCCAGCTGATATTTGATTTTCTTTGAGCTTTGTCTTTCCAGCTGGTATTTAATTTTCTTTGACCTTTGTCTTTCGAGCTGGTATTTAATTTTCTTTGAACTTTGTCTTTTCATATGGTATTTAATTTTCTTTGAACTTTGTCTTTTCAGATGGTATTTAATTTTCCTTTAACTTTGTCTTTCCAGCTGGTATTTAATTTTCTTTGAACTTTTATCCTTCCAGCTGTTATTTAATTTTCTTTGACCTTTGTCTTTCGAGCTGGTATTTAATTTTCTTTCAACTTTGACTTTCCAGCTGGTATTTAATTTTCTTTGAACTTTCTCTTTCCAGCTGGTGTTTAATTTTCTTTAAAGTTTGTCTTCCCAGCTGGTATTAAATTTTCTTTAAACTTTGTCTTTCCAACAGGTATTTAATTTTCTTTAAACTTTGCC
The DNA here is from genome assembly GCA_031762655.1 of Doris verrucosa. Taxonomy (NCBI): domain Eukaryota; kingdom Metazoa; phylum Mollusca; class Gastropoda; order Nudibranchia; family Dorididae; genus Doris; species Doris verrucosa. The sequence goes on from JAUEKT010081025.1 coordinate 13,606, forward strand.
TTCCCAGCTGGTGTTTTATTTTCTTTGAACTGTGTCTTTCCAGCTGGTATTTAATTTTCTTTCAACTTTGTCTTTCCAGCTGGTATTTAATTTTCTTTAAACTTTGTCTTTCCAGCTGGTATTTAATTTTCTTTCAACTTTGTCTTTCCAGCTGGTATTTAATTTTCTTTGAACTTTATCTTTCCAGCTGGTATTTAATTTTCTTTAAACTTTATCTTTCCAGCTAGTATTTAATTTTCATTAAACTTTATCTTTCCAGCTGGTATTTAATTTTATTTAAACTTTGTCTTTCCAGCTGGTGTTTAATTTTCTATTTGAACTTTGTCTTTCCAGCTGGTGTTAAATTTTCTTTGAACTTTGTTTTTCCAGCTGGTATTTTATTTTCTTTGAAGTTTGTCTTCTCAGCTGGTATTTAATTTTCTTTCAACTTTGTCTTTCCAGCTGGTATTTAACGTCACAATCGGTAGAAGTGGGCGGCCGGCCATTGACGACCTTACCATTTTTAATGGGGCGTGTGGGGCCTCGGAAGGGACGTGCAACTTTGAAAAAGATCTCTGCTTATGGTCCAACGGAAAAAATAATTCCATTTCATGGGTTCGCCAAAGGGGATATGACCATACTAAGCAGTCCTCTGGCGGTAAGCAAGGAATCAGTGTGGCTTGAATTTGCATATACAGGCTTGTGAGTCGCATTGCACCTCTTTTTAACATTTGCAATTGTACACACATGCTCTACATGCTTTCTTACTACTGGCAATTCACGTAATTTTTACCTGCTCTGGAATAACACGTCTGGTTATCAACCTTAAATCCATCTTTCAACTAAGTTTCTTAACACCTTTTGTTTCACATTTTCTCCTCAATGGAAATATACTCTGTTCGTGGTGATATCACCATTGAGAGAGAGGTCCTTTACTATGGACCCATCCACACTGCCCACGCAGAGCAAGGCATCGGCCAATCAGCTCGTTTTAACTCAGAATTTTTGCTGGCCAGCCGGTGTAACAAATAAACGCAAACAGTCTCTTGTAGCTTCCTATGGGAATACTATGTGCAGCAACTTTGTGTTGTTTGTTTTTGACTTTATCCATTGAGAATGGATTTATATGGGTCTATTGAGAGAGAGAGAGAGAGAGAGAGAGAGAGAGAGAGAGAGAGAGAGAGAGAGAGAGAGAGAGAGAGAGAGAG
>JAUEKT010082134.1:0-14788 GCA_031762655.1 Doris verrucosa
CCTTGGAATGAAATGGCCTGCTGGGGGATAAATGATGTACAGTCGGTGAGCCTGCAGTCGCGCGGGCATACGGACTATAACTCCATATTTATCTTTATATAAAAAGGCAAAGGCTTAGAACTTCAATTTTTCTCCAAAGGCCTACTAGTAGTACTACTACTACTTACTAAAATTTATTTGGTAAACCATGTGCAGTCAAATTTCAATCTTATTAATGTCAATTGAGAGGAGAAAGAGCAATAAAAAAAGATTTGTTGATAGAAGGAAAAGAGGACTGCAGGCCTATCACTATCAGGAGCACTTGCTACCCCTGCTGCGATTTTCACAAATACAGTAACTTGCCGTTTTGGCTAAAAAAACCCAACTTTTTTGACTTCTTGGATTACTTGGAATGAATTGGCTAAAGGAGTGCTTTTTTCTTGTACATGTGTATTTTATTTCTACTATGATGAGCCATAATGATGAAGCAATCGAGACTTTCGTATTCAAAACATTTGGACTAAAGCAAATTAAAGTTTTATGTCTCTTTTTTAAAATTACCAAAACTGCTTATATATACTGTATTTTTTAAAATGACAGCAGGACCGCCGATCTAACAAAAAAAAGGTACTTGTAAAGCAGTAAGTTGACGTAGGTACAATCTTAAGTAAGGAAAACAACACAAAACATCCACCCAAGTAGGCCTACATGTAACTCGTTTGTTTCTTTGAATTGTTCTCAATCCTAAACCCTTTATGACCTGTTGTTAGCCGTTTGAGATCATCACAAGGCAGATGAAGGAGAAAAGCAAAATGCAAACATTAAGAAATAATTGGCTAGAATTAGAAAGCAAATAAAAAAATAAACTATCAGTAGCCCCTTTGGGAGGTACCAGTGGCCGAGTCGTCATGGCGTCAGACTGCTGACCTAGAGCTATGGGGTTCGAATCCAATCTGTGACCATCGTGTATTTTCCTTAAGCAAGAAAATTTACTCCAATTGCATTACTTGACTCGGGTGTAATTTTTTTGTAAATGAGTACGGTACCAGAAAGCGCTGGGGAGTAAAACCTACAGTAGATTAGCATCCTGCCCAGAGGATGATCTTGTATCATTTATTCCGCTTAACACTACAGAAACTGGGATAAGCTCTGGCTCTTTGGGTCTTGCAAAGCCTAAAGTAAGACTCAGTAGCCCCTGCTGACCATCCATATGTTTGTGTGAGTTCAGAGGAAAATGCAAGGCTTAAAACTTCAACCAAAAAGTAGGCAAAGACAAAGACCCACAAATTACTTCAAAGATTTTATGCTCACAGACTGCTTGTGGAAAGATGAGCAAGAAAGGGAGAAGAAAGATTTGAAAGAAGCAGAGCTTCAATCCAGAGGTGAAATCTAGCAAGTCCAAAATTGGTAGCAATTCAGATAACCCGGAAACAGAGTCTATTACAGTTACAGTTACAGGTTACAGTGTGCTACTATGCACAGCTATTTCCCTTCATTTTGTTCCTAGTTTTTGAGAACATTCTTGACAATACCTCACATTAGTAACAAATCTTTAACTCTTTTTTTATTATTGCACTTAAAACTATGTCTTGTTTTTCTAAAATCTATGTCTGAAACATTTGCTGGCTTTTTGTCTCTGGATGGTTGAGAGGAATTTCTGAAAGAATATTTTAACTGCCACAATCACTACTACTTGTAGTAAATCATTCATTCACAGCATACAAACACAACATTACCATTATGGCAATAAAAAGTCATTGATAAATCATCTTTTTACATGAATACATGTTGTATGTCTTTATTACACCAATTCACATTTCAAAAGGGTAATAAGCAAAAGAGAAAATCCAATTTGCTGAGAAATTTCTGAGACTTGGAAAAAAATAATTAAAAAATTGCGTCCTGTAATGAGAGAAGTTAACAAAAAAATACAACACTGTTGAGTTGTTTGAACATCTACAAATAGTTGCAATTATGAAATGTGATCTAAAGCTGAAAAAAGATCTTTTGGGCAATACTCAATTCATTTGTGAGTAACACCTCTTATGCTTTGAAAACTAAATATTTTACAGTGACAACACCATACATGTGCAAAAGCACGAAGGAAAAGGAAACAGGTACACATAACAACGCATAGATGTCGCTGATAACAAAATGTGAAAAAATGTCACAGGTACATAAAACACTAAGCATGACTTTTGCTTATTCACTTCACTCTTTCATCAACAATTTTTTTTAGCTTTCCACTTGCATCATTTCAAATGATTTGGTCTCCTGACTACAGTCAAGTTACAATTACCATTTTTACCATTCTCTCCATCTGACTATAGCATGATCATAAATTATGACAAAAAAAGAATTTGTTTTAGTGGTAATGTATTCACTCCAAACAGGTCCAAAACAGAAGAGACGGGACAAACATCGAGGAGACTCATTCACAAGGCTTGCAGTCGTTCATGACCAATGACCTGGCCGGCCGATATGATGTGAACTGCACGGATTACAAAATGGCACAGCTGCCCTTCTCTTTGAAGGGGTTCTCACTGGGTTTGCTGAATCCCCGGATCAAATAGTCCTCCTCCAAGTGCGAGTCGCAATACTTCTGCAGGTCGTCTATACACTGGGACACGCGGAAGCGGGTGATCTGGGCCTCACACCTCAGCTGCTCAATGAGCCGCCGCTGCTGCTGCAGTCCTTCCTGGAACTTGTTCATGATGACAAAGTCTGGTATGGGGGAACACGATAAAGTGAAAAATATGTAATGTAATGCATGATATTGATAACCAGCTATCACATTGGTTAAAATCTATCAAGTCATATCTTTCAACCCCTTGCTGGCCAATGCAGGATCTATTCTCAATTGAAGTCTTCAATTTTGCCCTATAATAAAATTCAGCACCCACGAACTGACATGCTTTTGTGAGCCCATTCTGAGGGCAGTGGGCGCCATAGACCTCCACTCTCCTCTGACATTGGGGCATTTCATGGCATTACCGTTGCTTAAATTCAATATTCAAAGCTTAATCCTAGGCCCAGTTCTTAAAGACTTGGCACAAGTGTTACGTTTTGGCTCCCTCTGCTCTTCCATCCTGCAATATTTTGTTTATGTCAGATGAGTCGCTCTATTCCTCCAACCTTGATTATGACCAGAAAATTCTGTTTCTCTTTTTCTAATAGTTTGACAAGTGAATTTCTTTGCCCTGCACGAGCCAGGAGTGATTACATGATAGCCTAAACATTTTTCTTGTAAAGTGCATTTTATTGAATGCTGGTTGTGTAATTTGTTACATACTAGATGATATCATACCAGTGAAAATAACTTGTAGCATTCTTCGGAGAATCATTCTGTAGATATTTCCCCACCACAAACATGGACAGAAAATTACAAAAGTAGTCTGGCTTTCATATTAACCAATAATACCTTGAATGCATTTTATAATAATAATAATAATAATAATAATAATAATAATAATAATAATAATAATAATAACAAATAAAAGTTGTCAGCTATTGCCACAATTGCTAATCTTATTTGGAAACAAAAAGATAAGATTTAAGGTAAAATACTCCACAGTGGCAGAAAGTTCTTTTTTATAGCGGACACAGATAAACTTGGTGCTAAATTGCATTTGCTTGATGTTTTTATCAAGTTTTATATTAAAATCTTAATGCCTGAAGATCGCATTAATTGAATGTCTGTAATCATACATAAAGGATAACATCCTAGATCAAGCAAAACTAAAGATGTAGGCCTACCAGTATGAAAATAACATAAAAATTGATTTCTACAGCAAACCACTTCTTTGACAAGTGGTCGTTTATCTCATCTTCTCTCTCTCTGTTAACAATGCAATGATAAGTTTGGTTTTCTTTATGTAACCATTAACATTAAAGAATACAGTCAAATCCAATTATAACAGGATCAGCTAAATCACTTTATAACTAAAATCATGTTAAAGCACATGAGCAAGTCAGTGAGAAAGGGATCACTTTATAACTAAAATCATGTTAAAGCACATGAGCAAGTCAGGGAGAAAGAGACCACTTTATAACTAAAATCATGTTAAAGCATGTGAGCAAGTTAGTGAGAAAGAGGGCAATTATGGGTAGTCCAAGAAACGATGAACCCCTTTCTGTAGTCTATCAATGGGTATGCCTATCATATCCTGACAACGGTGCTTGATCGCTTATTACAGTACCACCGCTTCACCTTGAGTCGACTATGCTTGGCTGTACCACTAAGCCTACCCAATACTAGACAGATAGCCCGTAGGCCTACATTCACCACCCCACAAAGCCCCTCGCTCTTTTACTGAAAAACGTGAATGATGAGACGGCAAATGGTTAAGCTGACGGGCATCCACTTAGTGAGTGGGTTGACGTTGTGGGTCCCAGGATAATGTGACCGAAATAAAAGAGAGGAATATCTTATTATAGAAGGAAAGAATGGGGCTTTCAAAAGTCACTGTTATATATTATAACAGAAATCCTGTTATAACCGGAGCCATTATAAATGGTTCTGACTGTACTCTTCTTATGATTTTATTTTAATAATAAAAACAGGAAAGAGAAAAACACTCACCTGAATGGGAATTTTTTTCCTAACAGCTCTAAAGAAGCTCTAAAAGACAAAAAGAAGAATAGACAATTACAACAGGATGAAAGAAAATGTGTTTGAAGCATTGAAAAATCCACCCTATGATGCCACAACAAAATCTTACAGCATTTATTGCCAACCGATTATGAAACACAAAACTTGCATCATGAAGCCTATCTTTAATTTAACGATAAGAAGAAGAGGTTAGGTTGTTATTGAAAATGAGTAAAACTTAAGAAGACATTGTCCCTAGACAGACCAGGAAAGCTTTGTTTGATTCAGCTATGAGACAGCTACTAATAAATACCAATGTCCGAAATGGACTCCACATAACAAATGTTCTTAGTTTAAAGAGGCCTTCAATTCATTTTGTAAAAGTAGGCTAACTTCTTAAGTAAAAAAGTGTTTTTCTTTAAGCAATCATCTTCCTCAAAATCACTGCATAAATTACAATTTCATATCTATAACACACCTTGCCTCTGTCCACAAGAATAATCTTTGCCAGGTGGGTGGATGACAAGAGAAATGCTGACAGCAAGCTTGACTCACTGACTGAGTGTCAAACATGACCTGAGTGATGCACACTTTATCATTGGAGATCAATAAGGAGAAAAACTCCACCCAAGTGTCTTCTCTATTGATGCTGCCATGGCAACAGAGGCCAAATCAATGAGCCACAACACTATGGCAAGTCTCCTAGCATAATAATATTGGTTTTTCACAGTAATTTATGTCATGATCTATAAACGCTATCATGGTGAGTTTAAAAGGAAAAAAATACGAGAGCATGTGCAAGTTCTGACTGAAAGTAATAGCGACCAACAAATACAACCACACCTACACTGGCTACACTCACCCTCTAATCTCTACTTTATCCTCAAATGAAGAGCAGTGTATCAAAAAAGCCGTAAGCTCACTTCAAACTAGTAGAAGAACAGAAAGGAGTAAGCGACACACTGCACAGGATTTCGATATGAAAGTATATTGACATATTAGAATGAGAGGACGAATCGATGTCCTGCCCCTCCTGAGACATGGTGGCTGGGTGGTTATAGCGTCAGGCCTACTGGGGGATAAATAACGATTGATCTGTGATCTAAAACCTGTGTAAGGATACGGACTATATAATAAATCAATCTTTATCCTGTTCTTTCTTAAATGATGCAAGATCTCTTAGCTTCATGCAACGTGAAATTGCCTCCAACTGTTGCTTTGTAGTGTAGAATGAATAGATGAGTTGTACACGCCTTCCTTCGGCTCAGAAAAAGAAAACATGTGGGCGATTTGGGTGGTGGTGGTGGTGTAGGGGGGGGGGGGGTGTGTGTCACGGAGGGGTTTACTGCTTTTATTTCTTCTAACAGAGCTTCCTACCTTGACTGACTACTTTGAAAAATCGCAAACATAAAAATCAGGAATGCCTTATCAAAATGAGGAGCCAATTTATTGGACAGAGTCGTTTATGTTTTCCAGATGAGGGTTGTGACAATAGTTGATCAAATTTAAATGCCTTATTATTCTGAGAGTGATGCACACATGACTGGTTTTGTGTCTATCATCCCCCCAGTTGCTTGTTAAGTACATTATTTCCTTTCCTTTCTAGCACCAATGAATGAGGAATTTTAAACGGAGAATGCGAAATTTCAGAAATGATCTGCTGTTTTGAGTATCGATTCTGCAAGATGTGGAATAGTAGGAAACTGTGTTCTAACCAATGCTACATTCACCTGGCTGTTGCCTTATAACTTGCCTTGAGATGACCACAAACAGTCAATGGGGCTAAATTTCAATCTTTGATTAAACTAAACTACTACATAAATCGAGTTATCATATTATAACTCAGCCTTTGCATGTGTTTACATTCATCTCCTCTTACCTCATCAGTACAGTCTAAAATTTTGTGGCCTTAGAATTTAGAGATCAATGGTAGATTTCATAAGCTTCTTTGAAATTTATGACTAACAGAGGAGAAAATGAAATCATAGTGAAGTAATCATACATTTTGTTTGTTAAACTAAAATTTGCAGTCATCTCAAAGTAAAGGAGAAAACAGCAAGACGAAAAAATGAAAATTAGATAGGAGACTAAAGAAGTGCAGTGGACACTTAAGAATTCAAAGTTAAAAAATTTGAATTTCACTTGAACTTAAATAACGTACAGTGAGGTTTTATTTTTCTCTTTGACTTCGTTATTTAACCAGTTTTGCCGTTTCTAGAATCAGCAATTCTACCAGTAATGTCTGGGTGAATAACAGAAAAGAGCAACAGGAAAGATAACAGAAGAAAGGAAATCAAAGAGCAAGAAAAACTATCATTAGCACCATTTCCCATTGTCTCTCTTCGTCCACCCCCCCCCCCCACCCCCCCCCAACTCCAAATTGCCGTCACAACAACAAAACTGGATGTTCAAGCACACTCAACAAAAGCTTTGTAATCGCAATGCAAAAGAACAACATTGAGGTCGTGTGTTAAAAATAAACAATAAAGGGGCCAAGTCAACAACTTGTACAACTGGATAGGCGTAAAAAATGAAACATTTAATACGACAGCCAGACAACACTGATACAGACCAAACCACCAAACAAGCACACGGAAATGAAATGCTCAAAAACAAAATATAGTTACTGGAGTAGTCATTTAATGGAGATAACTTAAATGATAAAAAAAAAAAAGAAAAAAAAAAGCCAAACAAAAATTTCAAAAATGAAGACACAGCGAACACAAAATTGCCGCCCAACTGTATGGTGTCAAAAAAATGGAAAAAGCCAGACGAGTTCCAACAATGTTAACAAGGTACGAACACACTGAAATGAAAAATGCAACAAATAGCTAAAAGAGTAAATCAACCTCAAGCTTAACTCCACGTTGTTGATGTATTAGCAAGGGAAAGAATATAAGCTCAAACAGGGAATATTTTAACACGGATAATAATCATGACAAAAAGAAAAGACTATATGCAGATTATCAGAAAGTAAACAAAGTCAGAACCACCAACCCCAGGAACAGTAACACTGGAGATTGCCAAAAAAAAAGAATGATTTAGAAATAGGGAAAAAGCGAAATTTTAACAAGATAAACCATTCAAATCCCTGTCATTTCATTAACATTATTTTATTAATAAGCTGCTTTGTTCTCAAGATAAAAGAGCAGATGATTTACTTTCTTTTTTTCAAACAATGACAAGATGTTTTTTATTTTCACTTATAGGATTGGCAGCACTGCATAGCAAAAATAAAAAAACAACTGATATAAAATTCAATGTATCACATTTTATATACATGTATTACAGGTACCGGTACGATAAAAATGCAAATATAAATAATGAACACAGGTTACTTAACCTAGAACTAAAAAGCATGTTATTGAGAAATCTTGATTAAAAAGAAGAAATAGACATATATCAGCATGTACATTGTTCTTGTTAATAAAATTGTTATGTTAATAACTCTTCTGAAATCAATACCCCTTACTTATACACATCACTCTTCATCTAGAACTTGAGGTCCATTATGGACTTCACATTTAAGTGGAGACTACAATATTAAACTTGAATGTAGTGATAAGCTAAGCCCTACTGAAAGAAGAACTCAAGCATAACTGAGCACAACACATGATGAGGTGCTTTAACATTAACCCTTTGAGACAGTACACCTTTAAAGGATTCTAAGGCTTTATATTCTACACACCCGCAGTCCTGCCAACATAGGGTTGTGAGTCAGTTTTAAACTGAAAAATTCCTGTATGTGTATGTACCACATGTATTGTGTGCAACAAAAGCACAGTAAAACCGTTTAATTGTGGACGTCTGAGGAGTCCCTCGCTCAAAGGGTTATGGGGGTTGAATCAAGTTCAGGTATATAATAATTTGGGGTAAGAAAGACTTTTAAAATTAAATATTCAGATTCAGTTGAAATGATCTTGTGAAGACAAGGTATGCAAAATTTACATGGAAATTATGATATATATTACCATACATCATTTTGTCCCTGTAATACAACATTTGCACGCAGTTATCTTCAGGCCCAGGGAAATGGTTATATTGGCGGGCATATTTAACAGAGGTTTTGTGATTTTACATGCAATTAAGATCTGAATTATATGATCGTCCAACAAAGGGATGAAAAACTATACCAAAATAAACAAAAGAAATAGTGCAATCCAAATACAATATATAATATGCAGCGTTGGCAGCAAATTTATCTGAGTCAGTACCACATATATTTTATGTAAAACATATAGTCATCTATATTTTGGGAAGAGCTGCTGTATGCAAATGTTGTACTAGAAAAGGACCATGAGAATTATTTTGACATGGTTTGAGAACAAATATATGTATTTATATATATGTCAAATGAAAACACATTGTAAATAATATGGTGTACATGTCATTTACAGCACAAGAATGGATCTTTTTTACATTTTACCCTTAAGAGCACAATCAACTGGCCCACTCTTCCCTAACGAAAAGACATGAGATAGATAGTCAAAGGTCATCTGAAAAGGCTGAAATGTTGTTCCTGCTTTGATCGCTGAAAATTTGGTTTTAAAAAGCACACATTTCCATATGCCATGCATTGCTTTCAAAACTAGCACTCAACTGCAATTGGACTGAACTTGTTTATTTCAACTGATCCATTGTCCATTTGGACTTGACATAATTTTATCAGCTTAGCAACAGAGAAGTAAAATCATCATTACAGGCCCCAAATGAGTTTACTTTCCAGAGTGACACATAGAGAATCAACCGCAAACAGTGAAAGGGAAGACTTTACTCAGTGACAATGGTCCCAAATGAGATGACTTTTCAAAGTCACACATAGAGAGTCAACCATAGACAGAGAACGGACAAATTTTACTCAAAGCATCCATGGCCCCAACTGAATTTACTTTTCAATGTGACACATGGATTCCACCGCAGTGAGCGGAAGGGAAGATTTTACTCATATCAGCATCAAATTTCATGGTAAGTACTTATGTCTGAATAATCATCTGTTTGCCTGGGTAAATAAATCCTCGACAGTGTCTCATGTTTGAGTCTGTTTTAAAACTCTGCTGAGCAATTACAATAGTTTCAGAAAAATATCGGAGATAATGAACTTTCAAAATAAGAGAGAGAAAAAAGAAACAAGAGAAACAATCACAGACATATTATATACTCTATGATGAACTACTGAAGATACATATGCCCAGGGTATATGGAAATAAACATCATGGGAAAAAGAGATTGCAGTTTAAAAAGGCGGAAACAGGAAGGCACAGGGTTGTTAATCTCGCATTTTACCAAGACAATTAAATTTAAATCAGCGGAGAAAGGGGTAAAATACATCCCATCGATAGAAAGGTCTAGTCTTGAGAGTTGAGAGTCTGATGGGAACATAGGAAATTGGACAGTTCAAAGACGACTTTCACAAGTTACCGACTTCAGAGGACAGATAACTGCACAAAAATAGGTTAACTAATGATGCAAAATTGAAGGCTTTCCAGGAATGCGAAGTGATTATAAGCCTAGACTATACCTAAAACACTTGTATTTACACTTCAGTAATCCATGGCCACTCTGATGTCTGACTAGAAATGCAAAGACAGATTCAAATAAAGAATTTTCTGACACAAAATTGTTTTGTAACCCTCCATCACCAACCTTCCCTTAATCAAAAATAAATCAACCCTAATATCCACTTTTATTCAGATCTTCATCACTTAAAGACTATTAATGATAGAAATAATTATAGTAAAGATAGTCATACAACAGAGATATAAACTAAACACAAGCAGGCCAAGAAAAGTAAAATAAAACTGCCAAAAATGTTAAAAGGGCTACTATTTCAAACCTCTTCCTAATTATGAACAAGTGCCATTTTACAAAATGTTACACATTTTCTTTGGTTTAAAAGGATTGTCTTTCTCTGGAAATATGAGCAGGTCGGATCTGAGATTAGCATTGCAGAAGGCCATTAGATCCTTAATAGTCTCAGACGTTTTCTTTCTCTTCATGTTGGCCTGAATTTCAAGAGCTTGAAGTTCCAACCTGGTTCTTCGAGAGGCTTCAACCTCACGCACGTTAGTGTAGACAGGCATGCTGGGTAGACAACAATATCAAGGACTCAAAAGTGATTGCACAAAGAAATCAAACGAATACTTAGGATGACCAGAAAGGAAACAAAAAAAAAAGACTAAAATGAGACTATACAGAATGAAAGTAGATCACGAGAAATAAAAAAGATGGGGTGAGAAAGCAAACACATTGAGACTATATTATTCGCAAAAACTTACTAAAAGGACACAAAGTGAAAGGAAACGTAATGAAGAGTGAGATACAACATTGTAATGAAGAATGAGATACAACAATAAAAAACAGGATGAGTTGCAACTTAAACTAAAAATTTATGATGTCAAATATTGCAATCTAATGAGTCAGTCAGACAGTTTTCTACTGGTCAGTTTTGTTTAACTTTTATTTTGCTGCATAATTAATTCAGTACTTGTTAATACCACTTTCAAACTTATAGATTTCTTGTTCGGCAGTCTACATATTGAACCATTCGATACATATATTATTGGGTTAAATGTACTCAGTTCTTGTAAATCTATGCATTTACTTGTCAGTGTTCTAACACCTTATCGGTTCAATTTACAGTGTTTTATAAGTTAACATACTAAATTATTTCATCAACCAGATTGTAGTCAGTGAAGTGATTCACCGGTTGGACATCAAGTATGAATTTTAATCTATTACTAGTATTAGTATTAGTGATCACTCCGAACTTATGATAGTTTTAGTCAAAATACAGTTGTCTCATGATGCAATTACTTCTGCCAATATTATCCACTGCTAAAATTGCTTTTAAGCCTATATTATATATGTAATATTAAATTTCAGTTAAGCATTTAAATTTAAAAAATATCAAAATTATTAGTGATATCATGTTCACAAATTAATGTTTTAAAGTTCAAAATTAAAAATAAATATATAAGCGGTATATATGCTATTCTAGAAAGTATTCTATTACTAGTATCCTACGATAATGAAATCGTTAGACTGAATTCATGATAAAGCAAAGCTGTACAATAGGGTATCAGCCTGACCAAACTTCAAAAGATGGACACGTCACAACAAAAAAGCAGGATGACACTCTGGCTATAACAAAGCATCAAACACTCGCAAGGGCCTTTAAAAAAAGTCATATTATGTGTCGTATAATACACATACCTACTACGAATTTAATGGTTATCGTAACAACTCCTTTTTACCCTAAAATTAGAAATATGATAAATCGATAGTAAAAAAAAAAGAGCGGACCAGTGTGTTGTTGGATCCAAATTTCATTTAACATCCAAGTTATGCAGAATGTCATTGAAAAAAATCTAAAAATAAAAAAATTATATCACCGTACTCAATAGATAATAGCATCTAGTGTTAAAGCTGTACTGTGAAAAGGATTTATATCTGTCTTGGAAAGAACAGTTTTTCATAATTCCAAGTCCTCCCCTCCAAGAGTTTGTTAAATCTAAACTTTCTGCCCCTTAAACTGTTTGCGGTCACCTCAGGGTGAATGAAGAGGAATGCAAGAGATCTTCTTTTAAAAGATAGAATGGAGATAAAGAAGTAGATTTATTGGCAGCTCACACTTAAAAGCAAGCTCTTCCACATTAACAAAATGTACCATATGTTTTGTGGAAACCTGCCATATGAACTATAATTTTATGGAAGGCCCACAAAATGAGTAAAATAGGGAACAGCAACACCATGCCTTTGAACACACAACAACAAATGCAAAGTGTGAAATATTTATTCTTTTGTAGGTCCTGAATAGTGCTTTAACTGATGAAAGCAAGGGATATCTTTAATTTGCTATTTGCTGCAACAAAACAAAACCAACGAAAACACCAATACAAACAAAAAGAAATTATTACATTAAAAATAAAATTAAAGAAACATTGAGGCAGGAAATATTTACCTTTGACAATGTCCTCCTCAGGTTGTCGATATCAACTGTGGGTAAAAAGCAACAGATGCTAAAAATATCTGTTACCATTACCAGATAAACAGAAAATGGTCAGGGTACGAGCTTTATTTCATTTCGTTTACAGTCCATGTTGGTCTTTGCCTTGTTTTTATAAAAAAAATTTGATGGCACAAAATTGTTTTCTCTATCCACTGCTTTTGAAATTTATAATCATTTGTTTCATGGTAAATTGACAAGAGAATGAAGAGAACACAGTGATGAATGGAATGAGGAAAAAAGTAAGCACACACTGTAATAAATAAATAAATTCCACTTTATTCATCCCCAAAGGAATAATTGGTCCTTAGTTTTAGGGGTTGCAGAGGAACAGGGCTGCCACTCACTTTTCACAAAATCCACTGATTTTTTTCGTCGACCTGAACCAAACGCTATACGAACATACATACTGCCAGAAAATACACTCATCATGATATCTAATATATATCCACGGGCAAAATCCACGAAATTTCCAAATCCACGGATTATCCGTGGATCCATGGATGAGTGGCAGCCCTGCAGGAACCCCAAACGGGACAATCATATTATCCCACAAAGGGATTTGAACTCACTACCTCCTATGCGAGCCCTGTGTATAACCACTAGACCACTGCGACTGATATGGAGATGGTCTTTGCCTCAGTCGCCTCTTACCATGTAGAGCGGGGGATAGCGAGGGACATTTTCTCCACTGAAAGAAAAGTGTTATTGTGGAGTCTTCCCCCATGATCTTGCAATTTCTTGAAATTTCCTGAGAATCCGTTGATTTTTGTTTGTATCACTAATTGGTCATTATCTTACTCTTAAATTTGAGTGGTTGATACAAAAATATGATTTTGCTTTCTTTTTTCTTTCTTACTTTGTGATTGTGAATCAATCGTAGAGAGAGAGAGGGAGGGAGAGAGAAAAGAGAGAGAGAGAGGGAGGGAGAGGGAGGGAGGGAGAGAGGGAGAGGGAGAGAGAGAGAGAGAGACAGAGAGAGAGACAGAGAGCGAAGTAACATATCTCATCCCATAACAATTCTCTACTGCCACGCCCACTCTTTCAAATGAACTTACAAGTCAAAGCTGCTGCTGATTCGCCATTGATCCCGTTAAATTCAACCGGATGAAGTAGTAGGCCTACCTAGACGCAACGCAAAACTTTAAAGAGCCATTAATAAATCATTTTACTTGATTATCATGAAGTTTGAGTGAGTGCCTTTAATACATCTGATGTACCCCCATCCTCTACACGCAAGAATGCAGAACTGTAGGAAAACCATAAACTCCTTTAAAATTGTGTTGTTGGCCTGGGATAGGGAAGTATGTTGTCCGTAAACTTGATTTCATAAATATTTTGCCCTTCTTGTATAAAATTTGTCCCTAGACTGATGAATGGAGTGTGTCTGGTCTGTGTGTCCCTGAACATGGGGTAGCCTGGAACTCGCAACTTTCATATAACACTAGCTTGGTTGTGCCAGTGGTGGAGTCAAAATCTTAACATAATCACACTTTAGTACCAAATAATACATTGTGCAAATGAGAACTGAGGTCCTAGTTGCTGAAATGCTCCTGACACTCTTCCGCGATCAAGGAAGTGCTTAAGTGAGATCAACCCTCTCCGTGCCTTCTTTCTTGCAACTGCTGATATTAGAGTATACTTTAGGTTAGTATGCACTATGGCTACAGGCGATGGCGGTGCTAAGGGGCGATTGACCTTCTCTATCCTACAGTGACATCCCATTCGGTCGAAGTAGAAGCGTACTATGATCGCTTTGCATTCGGTCCATCACTTGGCAGCCTCTCACAGACACAGTAAGAATGCTTCGTAAAAGTGAAAGGGGAATGGTTCGTGAAAGTAATGATAAGTCACATTTCTTTTTACCAGTCAGGCCTCTACAATGGGGTCGGGTTAATGACAGTTTCAGGGAGCCAGTCCCCAGGGCGTGTTTGCTTGGTGATATTCATAATGTTCAGGTGCAGACAAATAGATCTCCGTAATGTAGCTTCAGACATCCAATTGACTGGCTGGGAGAAATTCCATTACCTTGGAGCCAGTCAATTGGATATCTGAAACTACGACAAACAACGGAGATCTATTTGTCTAAACTTGAACATCTTATGCATAAATCATCAGATATTTTTTTAGCTGCGGGGGGGGTCTAATATAATTTAATTCAGAGAGACCAGAAAAGCGAGAGAGGGAATTTGCCACAACACCACGTAACGAAG
>JAUEKT010083244.1:0-14786 GCA_031762655.1 Doris verrucosa
CTTGGCCGGAATAAGAACTGATTTTAAAAGTAAACATAATAGTATATAATAAGTAGGAAGGAATGTAATGGTAAATTCTAGTTGCCAGGAAGAAGAAACAAGTAGAGTATACTACTACCTAACTTTGTGAACAGCCGCAATGCTCAGCGTAGAGTAAAGAAAGCATGGCATAGGATTGTTTATATATAGCACTGCTTGTATATCATCATATACATTAATATAGCATAGTTTGGTGTAAAAGTATTCTAGTAGTAAACTTCAGTTGCCATGAAGAAGAAACATCGAGTTAACTACTTTGTAAACAGCTGCAATGCTCAGCGTAGAGTAAAGATGCATGGCATAGAATTGTTTATATATAGCAAAGCTTGTATATCATCATATATAGCATAGTTGGTTTGGTGTAAAAGTACTCTAATAAATTCCAGGAGACGCAGAGTTAATTATTTTGTAAATGGCTACAATGCTCAGTGTAAAGTAAAGAAAGCATGGCATAGGATTGGTTATATACTACACAGCATGTATATTTTTATACATAGCATATTTTGGTGTAAAGTGTTCAAGTAAATTCCAGTTGCCATGAAGAAGAGACGTAGAGTTAACTACTTTGTAAACAGCTGCAATGCTCAGCATAGTGAAAAAAAAGCATAGCATTGGTTGTTATTATTACACAGCATAGCTTGTGCATTATTGCATAGAGCATCGCTTGGTGTAAAAGTAAATGTGCTTAAGGCAACAATACAGCTGCCTTTATCGTTTCACGTGTTAAATCTTGATCAAAATGAAACGGAAAGGCATCTTGGTTAAAGTCATCCACAAGAGAATTAGAAGTACATGTACTTAAGATGGGGGTTTTGAATACATTACATGACCGTAATCACACAGTCGCGAGCTGCCTTATATGGAACAAAGTTCAAACAAAGGCATTATTTAATGATAGTCGCGAGCTGCAACAAAGGCATTATCGAGCGATTTGAAAACGAAGATAGTATTAGAATACAATGTCGAGTCAAGCCAGATGTTAGGCTCACACAGAAAACCAAGTGTTTTGTTGAATTTAAAATTGAAATTTACAGTTTTCACGATTTGCAGTTTATCTCAGGATAAATTAATAATAGGAAACAAAAGTGGCAAGATGAAAATATCACCAAACAGCATATACAAATAAATATATGGTTGTCAATTCTCATATATGTATTTATACATGCATAATATATATGAAAAAGAAAGGCATCAGTGGCAGCCACCAAAAGAAATGCAGAAAAAGAAAGAAAGAGGTCAGGGACAGATGGGAGAGGAGGGGGAAAAGAAGGGAGGGAAGTCATAGAAAAATGACCAAGGTGGATTCCTGAAGATTTAAAACCAAAAACTTTGTTAAAAAAAAAAGAAATTATAATCCCTATTGATCTAGATTACTTGACAGACAACAAAACGTGGAAGTTGAAAACATAACAATGACTACAATGAGTGAACGCAGCTATATTAGCCTGGCTATTCAATTCATGCCAATGAATCACAAAACAATTTAAATACATTCGTTCATTCATAATATTACATTTATTTAGGCTATTTGTCCACAGTGTCCACTCTTCCCCACTCTGATCAACGCAAAGCGATGGTGAAAGTAAAGACTATTTCATCCATTCGACCTGTATTACCACTAGAGCGGGTAAAGACTTAAGACTCCCAGTTACCAAATCCCTTTAGCTGTCTTATCCTTAAAAGAATACCATTCCCTACTATATAAAAACACGTTCACACAGCCTCCAAACAGACCATACTTTTTCTGTACAAATTTTTTCCAGTGTTCAACATGGCGTTCATTAGGAAGAGGAAGATATTTCTGGTGGTACAGAAGATAGAAAAGACATTTTGTGCACACACAAAGTCATTTAGATCTACATTTAGATCTAGTAATGTGGTAGACTAGATCTAGTTGGTTCAATAAAATAAAGTGTTGTACGCAACCATACTTTTTCTGTGTGGTCTGTACGGATAATGTGTGAATGTGCTCTAAGGCATAAAAATACTTCATCAGAAAGAAGGCAAAATCAGTTCTTGCAAACACTAGTTATACTAAGGTTTTTGCACAACGCTTTCGTGGATCAAGGTGTTGAGGAGTCGGGTGGACAAAGTAGACAACTAGCCTTGCGCGGGGAGTTTGAAAAGTCAGGAGACTCTATTGGCATGATAAAGTACAGAGCTCTGGCTGACGAAGTCAGAACTCCGGTCACTTTTTATTATGCGAGTAGTGGGTAAGACTGAAGATGACCTGAACTCGACACATAAGTGATTACATAAAATATAAAAAGATAAAAATGGATTTAGAGTCTGTATCCTGCACAATGCTGGCTCACCAACTGGACATCAGCCCTGCAGACCATTCCGAAATCCTTCTCAACTCCCTGGGGAGAATGCAGCAGAGAGTAGCCTGTTAGGTAAACCCTACTAACTAACTAACTACCACCCTACCGAGATTTTTCCCTGCCTATAGCCGGGTACTCATCTACACCTGAGTGGGGTGGAGCGATTGGAGTGATTTTCTGGCTCATGATGGTTGCGAATGATACTCGAACTCCATACACCCTCTTGGTCAGCAGTCCAACGCCTTAACGACTCAGCTACCATGCCTATATCTTAAGTTTTGATGGGTGAGCATTACATATCCCATTACTCACAAGTAACAGTAATAACACATCAGTCAGAGCCCTAAACTGAAACACGCAACGGAAGTCAACTAGCCTTTTGAACATCCCCTATTTATAATATATACACAGCAAAGGAGAGACTAGAAATGGCGACAAGACATAAATAATAATAACAAGCAAAGTCATTGGATGGCCACATGAGAAAATGAGTATGAAAGATGGGCAAGGACTAAAAAAAAAAAATCTTGGAATAAATAGGATTGAATCATATCTAAATTCAAACACCTTATTATTCCCACATTTGCTCAAAATCATTTATATAACAAGAAGTCGTGATGCTCAGCGCAATGCACATTTGACTGCATTTTGCGTCTAGCGTCCTCATCTGGAAAGGTACACACTTTTCCTTTAATTTCAAGCAACCAGGCAATTAGGAATTTGAAACTGATAATGCAAAATGGTAGAGTTAACAGCTGTTTCACATAATGATTCCACAACACGTGGGATGATAGAAAGCTCCGGAATATGCTCCATGAATATTTTATATAGTGATAATTTAGTAGAGATTCTAACCTTTGCCCCCTTGAGTAACAATATAGCATAACATAAAGCTAACTAAAATGGCAATTCCTTCTAGGCCTTGACAGACCCAAAGAACCGGAGCTTATCCCGGTTTCTGTAGCATTAAGTGGAACAGATGATACAACATCATCGCCTGGATAGGGCGCTAGTCTATCGCAGGTTTTACTCCCCAGCCCTTGCTGGTACTCATTCACACCTGAGTCAAGTGAAGCAATTGGAGTAAATTTTCCTGCTCAATGAAAATACACGATGGTCGCGGCTGGGATTCGAACCCACTACCTCTCGGTCAGCAGTCCGGCACCCTAACCACTAGACCACCGTGCCTCCTATGATGGCAATTCAATTATTATCGTCAAATCTCTCTGGGATTAGTTGATTGATGGAGATGACGAAAGCCGTCACCAACTGTTCTTATGTGGTGATGGATATGGCAATTCAAAAGTAGCCACAAACGACTTATGTTACAAAGAGGGAACTCAAAATATCATATTGTCAGCAAAGTTGTCTAAACGTATAACTGCAATCTTATCTAAAGTTCATATTATTCAAATTTTAGCCATAGTGAATGCTGCTGCAGTTATCACTTCAAAATGAAAAGAAAAACAAACCAAAACATCATCTTGCGACGCCATTCAAATACAACAGAAAGCGAGCGATTTCTCCTGGCACTCTATGCTTTTCAGGGTGACGCTCACCATGTACGTGAAATTCACTTATATGTAGCTTTACCGTTATATAGCAATGCCGACGATTTATGCATTAGCAGTAGGATAAAGCAGAGATGAGCGTGAACGGAAGAACAGAGGGAGTCCAGGACATACCAACAATAAGTTTACATTCAATGGATTTTTCAATGCGCTGTAGACTTACATAAAAGTATTTTCCTTAAATGTCTTACTAACTAAAAAAGAAGAGAAAAAAAAGAGGAAAATTTGTGCATCATCATAATATTCATATGTACAAAACGAAATTCTCAGAAAACATTTGCAGAATGTGTCACTTATTTGGGTTAAAAACCAGACGTCTTCGTCTGGAAAAATATTTTCAAAATAACTATACTTAATGGAAATTTGCTGGCAGCTATGCTTTTAATTAATCGAAAGACATAAAAATGAAAAACATGGCACGGAACAAATTAAGAGCAATGAATAAGTGAGAAAATATTAAAATAGTTCCATGCGCATTCCAGAGAGAGGTACATGAAAACAGTAGCCTACGTATCGTTGGTGATGCCACGAACTAGCAGAACTGATGCCTTAGTCAAATTTCAGTTCCCGCTGTTGGTCAGTGATTACCACTTCATGTTTAAGCACCCCTTGTAACACTGCACATTCCCAACTCGTCGCACCAATGCCAGATTTCTGAATGCCAGCGACATATATTACAAATATAGATCACGTATCTACAAAGTTACAAGCCCTGTGACGAATATATTCATCCCATTTGAATACTAAAGCAGAAATTATAGGAATGTGTCACTTAAGCTAGTTTTACAGTGCCCACTCCACTTAAGCTAGTTTTACAGCGCCCACTCCACTTAAGCTAGTCTTACAGTGCCCACTCCACTTAAGCTAGTCTTACAGTGCCCACTCCACTTAAGCTAGTTTTACAGTGCCCACTCCACTTAAGCTAGTTTTACAGTGCCCACTCCACTTAAGCTAGTTTTACAGTGCCCACTGCCCTTAAGCTAGTTTTACAGCGCCCACTCCACTTAAGCTAGTTTTATAGTGCCCATTCCTCTTTGTTCTAAAATGACTGCAATGTCAGTGACGTTAGTCCCTGGTATCGCCGGCGATATTTTCATTTCATTGTAAATGAGGCTCATGTCATAGATTCAACGCATGGCATCAAAATTTACAAAGGACAATTCCGTCAGTATATACATGAATAAATCGATTTGAAGGATTTTCCTGAAAAAACTTGCGACTAATCAGTTATCAGTAAGTAAGTCTATACAGTACAAAAGTGAAAAAAGAATAGGAATGTAAAAAATACAATGAAATACAACTTGATTTACACAATGTTTAAAAAAGAAAAATGTAATTGGGGGGTGGGGAATAAAAGTTTTGATATGGAATGATTAAAATTGCTCACTGCTATGAAAGTGTATGATTATGAATGAAAGCCATTTCACTACGATACAATTTAAGAAAGAAAAAAAAAGGGGAGAGAAGGTGCATCGTAATTAAAACATAAATTCATAAACTGATGAAATAATAATTATTGAATAGCTGAAACTGATAAAAAGAAATTCTAGGTTTTTTGTGACATATCCGTATAAGAATAAAAATTCACCTTGGTAAGTAAAATTATCCTGCCAAAGACAATAATAAGAATTTCTTTAAAAATATTTGTCATGTTTGTTAAAGTAAAATTGGCCATAAGTATGAATTAAGTTTGTGCAAAAACTGATAACAATAATAAGTGTAATAGCAACACCGTCATCAAAAGACAAACCAAGACGTGAGATTTTGGTAAAATCATCTATTTGGTATATACAAACTTAAAGCTTCTGAAGTTATAATAAAAATGCCCAACCCCTCTTTATATTAGTATTTTTATCAATGCCATAGAACACATTTTATTTCAGATTATGAGAGAGTGTGTATACAAGTTTATGTATGTGTGTCTTTGGTGACTGCCTAGGTCGTTACCTAACATAACAAAAAGAATTAACGCCCAAACCATATTGTATAGTAAGACTTGTATTCATTTTCATATAGGAGAAGGTGGTATATATACATTACAATATATATTTTGTTGTACAATGTTTTGGTTTCGTAACATAAACTGACGGGGGTTTTTTCTGTACATGCTCTGATAAACATTATTTATAAGGGATCTGAGAGATAGTTTTGATCAAATGCAAAAGTTATGAAAAACAAACCCATTATATGCCAAAGAATTGTGAATCCTTAAAATCAGAACATTTTTTTTTATATCAGTAGTAAGTGTATACGCATCTATTTCCTCTTTTTATTCTCACATTCTTTTAAATGTTCCCATATCGTTCATTGATTTTGGTTCCCAGCATGTAATCATAACAAAATGACTTATTTAAAATAACGCTTAACATCCAAATATGAAACAATAAGTATTCATAAACGCAGGTATATGATGTATATTTTGTATTTCACAGAAGTTGTTTTTGCATGATGTGATAAGTTGTTCATAAAACGATACAACCATAGTCAAAAAATGCTTTGGTGAATTAAGTCGTATAATATAACTTGATACAAAATGTCTTCTCTTAAGTCTCCGAGATAAATTTGTGAAATCGTGATATCAGATTACCGCTACATGAGATCAAAACGCTGGTTTAGAGCAAGGTTGTTGTAAGTCCAACACATTTATTATGGACTTACAACAATTTTGCTCTAGACCAGCGAAAAGCAAACTTAAGTGAAGCAAGCCCTGTAAACGGAACTGTTGAATCGTTGACCTTTAGTTAAGAGTTTCGTGACTGTTCTCTCTCATGTTTCCTTGTAGCACAAAAGTAAGTAGATTCTTAGTGTAAAGACAAAAAAAAAAAAATATATATATATAATTTTGTTTTTTTAAAATGGTTCACTCAATAAAAATCGGCAAGCTAAAATGTACATTTTTATTTCCCTATTTTCGATTTTTCTTTGTGGACAAACTATGATAAAATAAGACGAGACGGAAACTGCGATAGGCAGTTATTAAGTCTGTGTTTTAATCATTACCCAATAAAGAAGTGATCTGGATTACCTGGCAAACTGTTTTATATATATAAAAACTATTTCTAATATAATTTAGTCAAACCATAATATCTACATTTCCCAGATACTACCTGCAACCATCAAATGTGAATTATTATCTTCTAGCATGTTATCTTTCACATGCTAAATATGTCAACTTGGTTTAGCTCTTCTAGCAATATGTTCATAATAAAAATTTAAGAAATAAATATAAAAAAAATCTAGGAAAAAATAACAGACCAATATACAAAATAAACATACCACAGAATTGGAAATGAGCATCATGTGGAAAGACTAAATAAGTATCCTGAAGAAGAGAATGGTTTGTTGATTAAATATGGCCCACAGCACTATTTGAATTTGAAAGAAATTTGACTCTCGGCATGGCCTCAAGATAAACACTCTTCTTTATATACTTCAATACGCACTATATGCTTTCATGGATAATATTATTCTTTACCATATACACATATATATATATATATATATAAATATATGAATATAAGAAGTCCAGCATCTTAATAGATTTCAATCCCACTGAAGATAATTCGAGAAGACCAGGAAAATTGTTTGACACTTTTTCATGTATATACAATATATGTAGACATATAATAAAAATACACATAAATTGAAGAACGATGCAGGTTTACGGAAACCATATATCTATATATATTATATATATGTGGTTTCTCTCTGTCAGGTTTGTTTTATCTGTATCAAGTAATTTGACCTCCGAATAATTGTTACATATATCATTTACATATATATTATCAAGTAATATTACATGATGAATCCATAACTTAATTGTGGATACAAAAAAGAACCCATCAAACTATATTTACATTTATAACAATATAACATAATATCAAAGAATCATTTAAAGCAATAACAAGACTTACACAGTCTGTCCATGTTTTAGCTCACAAAAACACATAAAAACAAAGGAAAAAGTTGCGTTGTGCTTTGAGCTCGTGAGAGGCAAGTCGCAACAACAGCATTTGCCATCTTTATCTTTTATATTAAAGTATTTAAAAATATGAAGCATCCACATCTGAATAGTTGTATTTTTCTTGACTAGGAAGAAGTGCATTAGGAGACAATTATAAGGTAAATTGGAGATCATCGGGAAAAGAATACAACATCAGGACAAAGATTTATACTTTATAGTGTGAGTGTACACTTTAATATGACAACTTATGACACTATATTCCAGTATTTGTCCTCAAAGTTATAAGGTGAAAAAAACATAACCCAATACTCAATTGCAGAGATGGGCACAAGTCCCAGAAATAAATCCTGAGGATTCCGAGTCCTTACAAATAAATCACTCCAGTACATTTTATAATGGCTTATTTGTTCTCTTTGTTATTTATCTGTGTTTTCTTTCAGAATTTTATCCTGAGAATCGAGAAAAAAAATTCTGAATTCAGGAAAAATCCTGAGAATGCCCATCTCTGCCATTGGGAGTATGAAAGCTACTGAAAAAAAACTTCATTGACCCTTGAAGAAGGGGAAAAAAAAGAAAATATAAGGGATACCTTATTAAATACCCGATTGGAATTCTTCCCTCAAACCCACAAAAATGAATAGTAGAAAGTAGGTGAAACTAAATGAGACGATGTGCTGACAGAGACAAAGTTTGTTTTTCAGCTGTAAAACAAAGTATTAAACTTCCTCAAGTCCCTATTCCAAAGATGCCAACTACAGATGAGCCTAAAGAGAGACAAATGTGGAGATTTGGAGGGACAAGTGCAGAAAAAGAGGGACATATTGTACCAAACTTGCAAAAACTACAACTTTTCCTATCGCAAATGGTGAAATCAAATAGGTATGTTCAACAAATATATCAAACTTAGAACAGTTAAAGAAGAGTAAATTCTTCAGGAGACTTTGATTGAACTGCATATGGATCTTTCTTTAAATAATGGAGGGACAATTGGTATTGAATTTAGGGGGGACAAATGCTGTTTTTGAGTTCATTTGAGGGACTGTCCCTCTAAAAGAGGGACAGTTGGCGTCTCTGCTATTCATACATCTTCAGAAAAAAAAAACCCAGCTGTCATTAGTGTCATATCATTAGTGTATGGCATCAATGGCATCATCATAGAAATAGAAAACAGTAAAGGAGGATCTGTAAAACTTTGTAGTGTATGCCGAGCCCATAAACAGTCAAGGAGAATCTGTTAAACTCTTATATAGCGTGTGCAGAGCAACGTAACACACTTCTGATCATCGAGCTGGCTGCCTGGGATAAAGAGATCTATGACGTAAGGCACTATAGTTAGGCTGCTCTACAATATCATGCATGAAAACCTGATACAACACAAACTTCCACAAATAGACTAATTAAAAGAGAAACTCTATGAACATTTTTGACTAAGTCCTTAATAATGCAATTTCATTATCAGTATTTTATGATTCGTGACTCATGTGATTGTCTGGTATTTCCATCATTTAACCCCCCAACCCCCCAAAAAACCCATACAAAATTTATATGTATACATATGTAATACCTATATTATATATTAGCAGCTGTAATTAACTAACATCTTTACTATACACTCAAAAAGAAAAACTATCATAAGCTGCTGTCTCAATCAGTCTATGAACAAGCCTCGTGAAAGTCTTGTTAAGATCTTTTGATTTCTTCAAACATCGTTAAGGAAGAAAAAAAAATGCAAAAAAATAAATTATATGTACTACACACTCTCATGTCTTACATAAAATGGCTTACAAAACAGAGAAGACCTGTCTTTTTTTTTTTTTAGAAAGGAAGTCCTAATTGTCAGTCACAGTGGTCTAGCACTGGGCTTGCATGCTGCAGGTAGCGACTTTGAATCCCTTTTGGGGACACTGTGATTGCCCCGTCTGGGGGCAGTTTCATCTCAATAATTTTAATACTAACGCCATATTTGGCTATGCGGGAATTTTGGGAAAAAGCTAAGTATGTGTGTGTTAAAGTCATTTAACATCATTTTAAAAATCAAGCAATAAAAACTAAAGCCATTCCTTTGTTACTATGATTGGCATAAAGGAAAAAAAATCTTAGACTACTAAATATATTATTTTCCAAAGTTTTGCATTGATGATGTTTCCAACCT
Source organism: Doris verrucosa (assembly GCA_031762655.1). Taxonomy (NCBI): domain Eukaryota; kingdom Metazoa; phylum Mollusca; class Gastropoda; order Nudibranchia; family Dorididae; genus Doris; species Doris verrucosa. The sequence goes on from JAUEKT010083244.1 coordinate 10,051, forward strand.
TAACTCTATCTTTTATATAGAGAGAGGGATATCGCATCAAAAGTTGATGGAAAAATCGCCTTGAAAACAGAAAAGATTTATTAAAGTTATATATATCTGCTAATGAAATCACCATTGAAGCGTATATGGCATTATATATTTGAGGGACTTTAAATTATTAAGAGTTAAGAGTACATTTTAGGTAAAATTTTGTTCCGCTGGAAAATTTGTTGTAAAAATTACTTAAATTGTTGAATAATACTATCAGGAGAAGAAAAAGAATATAGAATTGAAAGGAAACCTTCTTTTAAATGATCACAGTTGATAAAATCAATATTTTAATATATATTATATTACTATTGTTGTTCATTTCTTTTGTTTCTTAGAATTAATCAAATTTTATGTTGAAGGAGATTTATTATTGCAATATTAAAAGTACTTGAATTGTTAGAGTTCTTTAACATGACCAGGAGAAGAAAGAGGAGACAGAATTGTAAAAATATAATCACAGTTGCCGGTATGACCTCCCGTTTTATTGCCATTTTTTTGTTTGTTTGTTCCTTAGAATTCATGGAATTTTATGAAGAAGGAAAGAAACAGTATTATTAATATTACTTAAATTATTCATTAATATCATCAGGAGAAGAAAGAGAAGATGGAACTGAAAGGAAAATATTTAATAAATGATCACAGCTCATGAAAATATATTAATATTACTTTCTGTTTGTTGTTGTTTTCTTTTTCTGTTTGTTCCTTAGGATTCATGGAATTTTGTAATGAAGGAAAAAATAATATTGTGAACATTCCTTAAATTACTTATTAATATCATCAGGAGAAGAAAAACAGATGGAAGGAGATGAAAGGAAACCATTTAATTACAGCCCATGAAAAAACAAACATATGTAAATTACTTTCTGTGTGTTGTTTTCTTCTTTTTTGTTCTTTGGGATTCATGACATCTTATGATGAAGAAACAAATATTTTTGCTAAAATTACTTAAATTACTCATTAATATCATCAGGAGAGGAAACAGCAGACGAAACTCAAAGGATCACAGTTGATCGAATACTTATAACTTTTTCTTTGGTTTAGAATTCTACTGTTCGTTATGATTCGTAAACTTTTGTTTGTTGTGCATTTTTAAAAAGTCACCTAATTAGGCCATTCCGTCATTGATAACATTTACTAGGATAAGTGACATTAAGAGGGTGGCCAGGGAAAACCTTCATCAAAATTTCTTACCAAAACCCCAAATTTCCTACCACCGTAATTCGGCTTAAACATTGGAAACTCAACTTCATTTTTGCCGCTGTTTGCCATTCAGTTTTGATATCCTGACTTTAGACTTGTAAGACCAAGAATACGGGCCTTGGTTGTAAAATGATTATGAATGAAAAACAGCTTTTCAGTATCAAAGAACTAGATCTACTTTCCTAATTGTCAGTATCAAGTTTGCTAAACTTTAAACACAGAAAAGCACCATACGGGTGCAAATGGCATTGTAATGGCTTCATTTCCGGACCGCATTTAAAATAAATTCCTACCACAAAGAGAGATTTCCTACCACCAATGCTAATTTCCGACAATTCCAACCTTTTTGCCTCATGTTGAAATTTCCGACTTATTTGCGACTTCCCTAGCCACCCTGCATTAAATAAAGAGCCACTTATGCTAGAACGTGTTATCGACAACAATTTGTCGTTACTTCGGGATGAATGAAGAAAAAAGAGCAAAATGAATTTATTTTCTTCTAACATATCAATATAAGAACGAAAATAAATTTGTAAGTGAAACTACCAGCAGTACCCGCTGCCTGGATGTGGATTCATAAAAACATAAAAAGAGGCCAAGGTTTGTTCAATGTAGTGTAATAAATCAAGTGCAGAGTTTCTTACTTGACTGATGACTACTTTGAAGAATTTGCAAACATAAAAATGAGGAGTTTGACATAAAAATGAGGAATCAACCTATCGGATGGAAAATTTGTAGAGTCATTTACATTACCTAGATGAGCATGACGATAATAGTTTATATACCGGTACTTAAATTTGAATGCCTTATTATTCCCAAATATGCTCGAAACTGCCTTTGACAGATAGTCATAATGCACCGAGCAGTGCACACGACTGGCTTTGTGTCTAGCATCCTCTTCACTGGCTGATGAGGAAAACTTTTTCCTTTCATTATTTTGAGTACTCGGGAAATGGGGAATTTTAAACAGAGAATGCGACATTGTGGAAAAACAGCTTTTTTCAGTAACAATTCTGAAACATGCAGAACAGTAAGAAGCTTAGCAAGTTTTCTTTTTGATAAAGTGATGAAATCATGTCTTTATTATGCTTAACTCATAGAAATCATAAACATGCTTAGTCCCTCAGTGGAATAAGTTGAAAACAACGCTGGTAATAATTGTACTTAACAGAAATAAATTCCAGATTACATCGAATCCCCTCCAAATAAGACCATCAATACATCAATAATGAGCCTTCATTATCACAAGCAATTTTACCTCCAAGCATTAATCAATCATAATGTAGTTTATAATACACAAATTTACACACCACTGTATCTTGTAATACGATCTACGATGTGAAAGAATGATAAATGACACGTTAAACATACTCAATACTTCATCTTGAAACACGTGCCTCGATGCTTGACCACACGCTGGCAGAGCACACATTTTCATGAAAGAACAATAAACGACACGTGTAGCATACTCAATACTTCATCTTGAAATCCGTGCCATAACACTTGACCAAGCACTGACAGACATTTCTGTGAAAGAACGATAAAAACGACGCGTGTGTCGTACTCAATACTTCATCTTAAAACTCGCCCCGTACCTCTTAACCACGCGCTGACAGACATTCCTGTTCAAAAGATAGTCGTAGGCCGCGCAGAGGGAGACCAGGTTGAAATCGCACAGAGTCCCACTCAGAAACGTCGGGAGAACGTCGATCAGGAGGCGCAGGTTGGAGTAGAGGCCAACGAAAATGTCCTCGGGCATGTTGGCGAGAGACAAAACCAGCATGGAGATGATGTCATCACAGGCAGACACGTGGTCCCCTCCGTACAGCTGTGAGATGTCCTCGTTGAGTCCCTGCATGCCCGTGGAGAGGTAGCGCATCTTGTCCAGAATGCTGTTGGCCCTCAGGCACTTGGCCATCTGCTTGCGGAATGGAGACAGGACCGGGTCCATCAGATCTAAGACCCTGTGGGGTGTGAGCAGCGGAGGAACCGGAACCGGGGATTCTGAATGAATGTCCGAACCGATATCCGAGTGACAGGCCTGAAGCTCATCCACCGTCCCTACTTCCGTCATGCCCCCACCACCCCCACCAATAACACAGCCACTGTTGTCCTCCAGTGGGAATATCAGACTCTGGTTGCTCTTCAAAGTGTCCGTTTTGCCGTCGCCGCCCGCTTTGGAGGAAGAAGAAGATCCGCCAGACGAAGAGTCGATCGAGCGTGAAATGCCCTCGTCGACCCCGTCCCCGTCAAACAAATCCGTCGTCTTCACGCTCGCCCCGGATTCGGTGGACGAGGGAGATCCGGTCATGACCTCCTCGCAGGAACACTCGTCCGTGTCCAGATTGAACCGGTGACACAGATCGTTGCTGTCAGCATTGGCCAGTCGGTACAGCTCGTTGATGGAAGACTGGCGAACGTCAAGGCTCAAATTGGAAAAGGTCTTCGCCATGGAGATGTTGTCGAAGACCTGTTGTTGGTGCGGATTATCCACGTAAATGCTCCCCAAAGAAGGGCAATGACCGCTGGGACAGAAAAAGAGGTTGAGAATCTTGTCGCCTTCCAAAAGTTCCGGCAGTGACGTGTTTCGGATTTCGGCGTAAACCTCTTTGCTTCCGGGAGCGAGCATGGTCTGGTACAAGGTCGTCAGAGTTCCCAGAACTTCCTGTTGAAGGAAAAAAATAATTTAAAAAAATTAAAGCCTGTCTTCGACTTTTAATTCTTAATCGGTCGGTGAAGAAATGCTGTTGTTAGATTGTGAATATTCATAATTGGGAAGTGGTGTAGGTCAAATTCCCTATTTCCAAGGAGTTTTCAAGGTGATTTTTTTACAATTAATTAAGGGACCAAAACAACAAATCATAAAGCTCCGCTGATCGTTTACCGTCACCATGATCTTACTGCTTGTTAAATTTTAATATACTCGGGCAGAATTTTTTAAAACAAAATCTTGCAAAATTCAAGGAGTTTTCGAGGAGTTACCTCATAAAATGAAATTCCAAGGAGTTTTCATGAAGGTGTTAGCAGTAATATCAAATTCATCGAGTTTTCAAGGAGTCCTTAAATTTAAAGAAGAAGCAGAAACCCTGTACAATGAGCGGCAATGAATAATTATTGTTCTCATGTGTTGCCCATTGTTTTGAAAATTGAATAAGTTGAGAAAGCTTGGTGAAAGGTAGATATGGTAACTAAACAAGATTGGATTCAACTTCCACAAGACTAACATGTCCCCATGTTTTACAAAATCAAATAAGTAGTTGTGACTTATTTACATGCAGAAAATTAAAATTTGTATGATATTCTCATCAGCAGCAGAAGAAAAATGAGGACAGCAGCAGCAGCAGTAGTAATAGCAGTAATAATAGCAGTAGTTGTAGTGGTACTAGTCGTAATAGCAGCAGCAGCCGTAGTAGCAGTAGTAGCAGCAAAAGTAGTAGTAGTAGTACTAGTAGTAGTAGTAGTAGTAGTAGTAGTAGTAGTAGTAGTAGTAGTAGTAGTAGTAGTAG
>JAUEKT010084355.1:0-14782 GCA_031762655.1 Doris verrucosa
TGATGATGAGGAGGAGGAGGAGGAGGAGGAGGAGGAGGAGGAGGAGGAAGAGGAGAAGGACGATGATGATGATAACAAGAATAATAATAATGTTAAATTCAAATTAAAAAAATATCATTAATAACACTGGCAAAGAAGCTGAAATAACAATGCTCAATTGACAAACGTCTGAATTTCATTGTTTCAACATGACATAACGTCTAACATATAACAAGATATGGAATCTGAACAACAGATTACTAAATTTGAATTTGTAACATTGAGTAATTCATTGCTGCTTTTTTATGCTTCATCCTACAAATAAGTTAAATAAGTGTGAGCAATGCCATTTGATAATTCAATATGTGTGGCATTGCTCCCACCTTCTTCCGAGGGGTGTGATCTCAGCCAGAGACTACGGTTAAAAGAAATGACTAGAAAAGATGTTCTAGATCAAGTATAATAATGCTTTTATATGTTTGTTTTCTTGAATGTAACAATTCTCTGTTTTAATTGACATAACCAATTGTCACTTCAATTGGTACAACCAACCAATGGAAAATTGTGGTAAAAGGCACAATAATTGTAAAAGTTCAATTAAAATTAAATGTCAACGGCATCCCGTTGCGATTAAAGAAATCCGTAAAATCTTGACATCAACAAGGATGTGCCAACAAGATTTACTGAGTGAGCCTCCGTTTTCTAGGCTAAATGTGGGCAAACTTTTTACAGCTGCATGGGAAGCTTTTCTCTTCTTTGCATCACTTGTATCAGACTTTGAGTTTTTGACTTTCTCTTTCACGTGAGATTGGTGATCATCTGATAAAGGATTCATTTTGTCAACAAACAAGCCTCATTACAACAATTATCATAAATTTCAAATCAAAATCGCATTTCATAATCGCTTGAATTTAAAGAGTGCAAAGAGAATGTACTAACGGAAAGTAATGAGCTAAGCGGTAGATAAATCGTACAATTTTGAAAACTTTTTTCCTCAATTTTGTGAGGGTGACAACTATGCTCTGACCATCAGGAAAATCAGCATCTCAAAAACTGTGTGTAATATCATTTCAACGATACAATGATGTACTGTTTTTCACAAATGTACCATTGCAGAGAACATAAATAAGAAAGATTGTACCCAGTGAGTGAAGAGATGATACTTGGTGAGGAACAAAGTTGTGATGCAGCAAAGACATTTTTAAACATGGGTATTCATGTGATACACTGGTATTATGATATGATGTATTATTGTCATTTGATTAATGCACTCATACGAAAGATTTATCATTTTCCATAAATTTTCAGTCCAAAAACATATCTGGACAAAATATCTTGATAAAACTTTTATTTTATTCCTTTAAGGGCAAAGGTATGTGCCCATGTGTGTGTAGTTGGGTATGTAGGAGTGTTTAGTGTGCACATGCAGGCTCTTTTTTTTTTAATGGGTTTTTCTTATACATTATAATAAGGATTCTTGGGTTTGGGGCTTTTTTTCTGATTTTTTTGTTTTCAATATATATTTGTTTTGGGTTTACTTGTTGTGTTGTTGTTGTTTTTTGGTGGGAGGGGGGTGAGTAAGTTTAAAGTTAAAGAATCATGGTGCCATGATTTCCAGCAATTAGCTTTGCAGTATAAGATATTGTGAGTGAGGAATATAAACGTAAAAAAGAGAAATAAGAAATTGAAGTAAGAAAAAAGAAAAAGGATTTGCATCCTTGCATTCATTTTATGAGAAAAATTTAGATTTATGATGGAATCAGAAGATATAATGAAAAGAGTAATATTGAGTACTGAGTGAATTGAAGTTCAATAAGGTGAACATGCAATAAGATTCGGAAGACTTATATTTACCTCACCACTTGCTTTAGACTGAAAAAATCGAGCTTCAAAACCCAGATTTTCTTTGTTCTTAAATTTTCCTGATCCCTGGATATTATTTTTCAATCAATTGCAAGAACAGCAATTTTTAAAAAAATCAAATTGCATGTATGAACTTGAATGTTGCTTGCAAAAAAAAATAGATTTAAAGTATTTATAATCCCATACATTCCATATCGACACCCGGAAATACTACTACCATTAGTCAAAATTGAGAAAGAAGGACTTACAGCAGTAGCATTTCCAGGTGACCAATATGATGCCACACACTATTGTAAGCTATTAAATTAATTTTATGTACTAAGATTAATTTTCTTAATATAGATATTATACTGAAACTGTCAAATGTCGTTATTATTTAAAAAACATCCAAGAGGAAAGTTTTCCACTCCGCATATATGAATCTCTAGGCAGTTAGGGATGAAGATAACAAATCTATGTCACAAGCATTTTCCACCAGTGATGATTTTCTTCTCTTTGTGAAATGCCTTCAAGCCTTACAGGTGGAAAGTGGCATTTTATAAATAATCATATTTTTGTTAATGCTTACACTTTATAATGTACAGACTTAAAGGCTATTTTAAAGGTGGATAAAATATTGAACTGAATTACGCCCCACTTCAGGGAGAGACGCGATAAGAATGTGACTGTAAAGCATGCCATTGTAGTGAATATCAGGGGGTGTGACCATCATGCAGGCAGGAGTGAGTGAGTTTTCTCACCATCCACAATCTGAGTTTTGCTACAGTTTGGGCCATAAAACGAGGTTGTTTTCCCTTCCGCAGATGGAACTGACGTCTTGTTCATTTGTTTTAATGAGGTCTGCACACCTTTGCCATGTGCCCCGGCAAAATCTAAAGCCGAAGGCTTTCTCTTTAATGAAACTGGCGTGTGACTCACAATGGAGCCTGCGAGAGACGGCATGGGCGGCGATCTTTTAGGCGACACTGAATATAAAATGCATGGAAGACAATTGGGAAGGGATACATGTCGATGGACAAGATGGGCGTATTAATAATTGTCCCAGCTGTGATGATAGCTCAATAGAACCGTTTACCATTTTAGAATCGTTCATTTTTTCACAATTGATTTTACTGACACTGTGTGCAAGGCTAAGACCATCTGACTTAGTGTCTTTCCTCTTTTTAAAACTTATCATACATTCTCGCAATTGATTGACTACACCAGTCAAGATTAATTCAGGCCCTCTCAGAGATCATATGTATTGACATATCTACAGCCATTGTAAGGGAGAAGACATAAGTTTATTTCAGCTTGACCAGTTCAGTTTATTTTCTATACGGTCAAGAAAGCAATACACTCCATACTTTATCTTTTAAATTGACATGAAGATAACTTTAACTTAGCATTGATAGAAAGCAATTGATCTACCTCTCTGGGGGGCAAAAAGATGTTACAGAAGAAAAGCCAACGCTCACTAACTACAATGTCTTCTCAGTCTCCCTCTCATTTACCTAAGACATCAAATGTCTCTCCCTTTAGAAGATGGGGGCACATCTGTTTGACTTTGAGATGCTATAGAAAATGTCAATATATTCCATTCCTGGCCTTTGAAAAAGCATTGCCAGCTCAGAATGGTTTAACAAATGGTAAAACAAAAACATTCAGTACATTTAGTTTCTGTGCTACAAATGCCACAGGATTCCAATAATTGAGTAAGCTCAAAATGCTCAGTATAGGGAGGAAGGAAAAAGAGACAAAACCCTGCCATCAACTGACTTGAAATTGTTAGTATTCTCTTATTCCAGCTTCTGAGGTCTTTGCTCTTGAATGAGTAAAAAAAAAAAAAAAAAAAAAGAAAGAAAGAAAGAAAGAAAGAAATCTCACTGATCAGTCCCCTGGTTTTTTGAGAGACTAGCAAAAGAAAAATGATGTCATTACGATATTATTGCAATGAATGCTTTGGACTTTAAAAGCTAGGTTTGAATCAATATGATTGTTTACAAATGTCATCAATGCCTTACCTTTAGGGAAACTCAAGTCAAGAGCCACATCATATGCTTCTGCAATAACCTGAATTGGTTCAGTGTGGACAACACCCATAATATTGTCTGCATCTGATATCTGGAGGACAAAATAAATTTGTCAGTGAAGATATGATATGATATTTTACAATCGTCATTACAATTAAGGGATATGTAATATTTCAAAATGTATCATTTAGGGTCGAGAAGATCAAAATTTAGATAACGGTACTTCTTTCAAGTTTCGCTTTTCAGATTTACTTCAATCCCCCTTGTCATCTCATTTTGCGTCCAAAGAGTGCATCTGCTGAAATGGATGTCCTTGCTAGCCAATCTACATTGTTTAAATGTGATATCCATGTCTTGTTGCCAATACGTTTGGTAGTCTTCCAAACTGCACACAATCAATTTTAATAAAACTAACTCACCTAAGCATAATAAATTGACCTTAGTTTTTTTAATTTATCTATCATTTTTTTATTTTGGAAGTTCTTGTATTTTCTTTTTTTTTATGCAGTGCTTTTATTGTTTCATCTACATCTTTTCCAAGTTTACTCCTCTCCTTTTGTCTGTTATCCCTGAATAAACTAAATGACAGAAAATAACACTTCAAATCTAAATGAATATCCATAACTTCTTACTTCGAGTCTGATCATCTTTTTGCTGGTCTGCACAGCTTTCATGGCCCTGAAGTAGGCCTGCAGTGGGTACTCAGACAAGGGTTCGACAATGCCGCTATCTGCAGCCACGGTGTAGTCATCACCGAGTGTTTCGAGGCCGTTCAGCTTCCAAGCAACAGGGAGTTGAGTGCTGTTGCGCAGGTAAATGGTCTTTGTGTCTTTTCTGCAGAATCAAGAGAGGAGACAGTGATGTAATTTAAACTTCACTCTGCTGTAACTGAAAATTAATGGTATTCTTAAAACAACGGCGTATCGTTCATAATAAATTAAAATGTCTCTTTGAATACTTAATAAAAGATTTTTAGAACAATTTTAGAATTTAGTTTTCAAGACATTCTTAATGTAACAATATAGAAAAAAAAAAAAATTCTAAAAACCACACACACAAAATTCAGTGATGAAAATAAGAGAAAAAAATACAGGACAGTCTTCCTTCATGATTGAAGAAAAACTTCATTTTTTACTAATTAAATGTAATGAGGCAAGAATGTCAATCCTGCCAATGCCCTAAAGCCACTGACCTGTGAAGAAGAACTCGGTCAAAGTGCAACTGTTTCTTGTCAAGTTCAAGCTCTGGCCTGAAGCCGTCACTGCAAATCTTGAAGACAATGGGCTCGGGGTTTTCCCGTACGCAGCACACAACAGCATCTTCATAGTGCCCAGGACCTGGAATGACAAGAGATTTGTTATTCATACATAAATTAAATAACAGCAGGAAGTTCAATGATTCTCACAAGGACGTAGGATCAGGGGTAGGTCACGAGCAACTGGGAGAAAGCTAACGGAGGATGATTTGAAGAGCAGAAGGTTTTTAATGGCTGAGGTGGGAACGAGTGGAAGTCTGCCATTAACGGCCTCCACCTTGGTATAGGGTGATTGAATGCAAGGATTATGTAAAGGTAATTAAAACCATTTTTTCTTAAAAAGGCACTTCAATTTGACTCCTTAGTTTTCTCTGAAGGAAAGCCTAAATGTTTCAAACAGTCTTTACGATAAATTTGAGGGAGTTATCATAGCTGTCAATTATCATGAAACTGAAAACTACAAACTTCTACAAAAGTGAAAACACTTCAGTTATAAGATAAGCTTCATTGAAGACTACAAAGCCAATAAAAATTTCTAGTAAAAAAAGTACCATGCTTCTTCAAATCAGTTTTTTTACATTGAAAAATTTCTTATCAGAACCATCATTCTTTTCTTCCGATAATTATAAATTTAGCCAAAATATGGTTTCTTCACATTCAGAGGCTATCTTTATATCACATCTATAGCTACTTTTTATTTGAAAAGTTTTAAATGTTGAGATAAACAAAAGGATCATTGTCAGCCTTTAATTAGATTCATTCCTTAAATAGAGCCTCTGTAATAAAAAGTCACACTCAAGCTTTTCATTCTGTTTATTCTTCTTTACCCATTCAGGTAAAACACCAATGGTAACCCTGACTGCTCCCCTCTTTCTGCATAGCCTGTGACTTTGAATTGGCTAACTTTTTTGTAAGATCACTAAAGTTATTCTATCTTCTTATCTATACATATATCTTATCTTAAGTTGTCTTATCTTACTTATCTTATCTTATTAGAATTAAATAATAATCATCAATGGAAAAACGTAATAAGAATTATTATGCCCAACAACTGCTTGGAACAAGTGGCAAATTCATTTATAAAAAGATTACTTAATTTTCAAACATAAAAATTAAACGAACAATCAACAGAAACGGATAAAGAACATTTGGTTAGAAATTCAGAAATCAATTTTGTGCTGCCTACGGCTCCCATTGGGTTTTGTAGAATCATCCAAACTTTCTTGACTGTTTTCTTTTCCATCTTCACTTGCCAATGAGTGACTAGAAGCTGGTCCTAGATCTATATTTTAGAATCATCATGGATCAATAAAAGCTAGCTCCTGTTCAGATATACCAACTTAAAGAAGAGATATAATATACGCGTTCTCATTTTACATCACTGCGGAAGGGACCTTACAAAATTGCTTAGAAACAAAGGCTGATTTTCACTTGGTAAAGAAAAAGGAAGACAGAAGAGATAGGGCACATTGACAGAAATTGAATGATCTGTAACATAATCTAATTCATCCTATCAGATAGCAAGAGAAAAAACTTAACATGTATGGCAATCTGAAATATGTTTTTTATAAAAGAAATAATACATTATTTATATACAACAACTATCTACTCTATAAATCAACTTTTAAAAAAAGTAAAACCATCAAAGGCTTTTATCATATAATTCTGTAAATCGCTTTTAGCCAATAAAAGATAAATGAACTTTAGGACATCATTTATTTTAGACAAGTAACTACATTTCTAGACATAAAATAAGTGCATATTAAGACTTGTTTTGCAAAAAAAGAAATAAAAATACAATATAAAGTATGAAGCAATCTCAATTTTTTTAATGAAAAAAACACATTATCACATTCATTCTGCAGTATAATTCTTTGATCGGAGTTCATTTTCTTCCGAGGTCTATACTTTAATGCTCTTATCATATGAAGGGGTAAAGAGAGAAGGACAATCAATGTCATGACATTGAGACACTTGCCTTTTGGGTAGGCCCAAACTGTCAGTTTGTCAGACTCCCCAGGCTTGAGCAGCATCGTGGGAGGTTCAAGGAGATACGTTTCTCCTTTTGAGTCATTCAGGAAACAGAAGCTGATGTCCGCTTCTAACGGTGACGTGTTGAGAACTGTGAATGTTTCCATGTTTTCCGGATACTTTCCTTCTCTATACCTAAAAACATAATGCAGAGACAAAAAAAATCAACATATTTTGACAGCTACACAAAGACATTTACTACATTACGTTTGTAAGCACTTCAAATATAACAAAGAAATTTATTTACCAGCCTATTATTCATGAATTTGAAAGAAAAAAAATTATACTCGAAATTGAGCAGGCCAACTGTTTTGAGAAAGAAGTTAAACAAGGGTTTCTGGATGTATGATGGATTTAATTAGCATTATCAAATATCACAAGACGATGCCGAATCTATGTACGTGGCAGAAAACTGTACGAAAAGAAAAAAATACGACACTCACTTGTCTCTGGATTTGCCAACAAGGAGTGGCCCAAACTCAAATGTTTCTGTCATGAGAATGTATTTCTTGTGTACGATTTCATCACTGCGGCGATTCTTCTTTCGACTAGGGAAGACAATCCTGCAAAAGCATAGCATTTAGATGTATTGAAATATGGGTGTGGATAAATGTCCGTGAGTAAATGTCACGTGATTAACTGAGCTCAAAAGCCTTTTCCTCACTGGAAAATATGTAAAGATCATCATGCTTGTTTAAATTTGTGATTTTCTTTTCAAATCAATTGCATTTGATCGTTTCTCCTGATCGAGATTTGTGGTTCTATTCAGCTTGTCACATTAAGCCTTTTTAGTTTTGTTTTTTGGGTTTTTTTTGGGTTTTTTGGGGGTTTTTTGCACAAACATGTTATTCTGAATGAAGATGGGAGAAAAAAAACACGTTCATACCTAGGCTCTTTACTAATGGTTGGGAAAGCACACACTCCACGACAAAACAGTTGGTAACGCCTGCGAGTACCAATAATTTCAAAATTCAGCGTCTGGTCAAATTGGCCCAAATCATCGGAAGTAAAGCGGAGCTTCAATACGACTTCACCACCTGCTGGGACAGTCCATCTGAAGATGGTGATCCTGGGGATGCCAAAAAGAAATCCTTCCGCGGTAAAATACATTCTCGAAGAGATAAAGTAAAAGAGGAATATCAGTTGGGTTTTGTTTTATGACTCAATGGGAAAATAACTTCATAATACTAGGCTTAGGCCAGATTCATAATCAACCGTTAGTGTTGCTGAATCTTAAATATAGAACTAGAACTACTACAATTGTTTGCATTCATCTGTTATATAAAGGAGAAGCAAAACTCGGGTGTGATGTTCTAGTGACAAAAAGTGAGTGCTTCATACTTTATGGCATTGGCAAGCAGCTCATCTGAACCTGGGGGCATTGTTTTCATGTTGAAACGGTTTAACCCTTTGAACACTGCATTCCAGGAGCTTAGGAATCCTTATCCCTGGGCTCCACAGCTAAATGACAACTTCCACACAGGGGACAACCATATTGGAAAAGTTTTACCCTGTTTGTAATAGTCCAGAGTGATGTCATATGCTTCAGGGATTGTTATTTGATAGGTAGGGAGTCAATACCAATAAATCAGTCATACGGGATATGGCACTCTAAGATCTGTAGCGATATGTTGATCTTACAGGGTCAAAGGGTTAAAATTCATTATACTGTTGTACTGTCCCAAATCTTGAGCCCTTTCGCTATCAAACTCTTTGTGATTCACAACATTTAAAGCAAGACATAATTTAAGAACAATTCAAGGGTGATGAAAACAAGGTCAAATTTTTAGTATGAAAATGGTATTATTATATTCCCAAAATATGCAAATTCAAGTTTATCTAGGGGCATCTACAGAATTGACGGCCTTTCAGTTTTGATAATAAACTTTCCTTTCTTTTGTCCATTTTCTTATATCCTTTCTGATGCTGCTGCAAATTCTAGAATGGAGTAATATAATTAAATAAATATATTATGACCCATAGCATCTTGGATGGAAAATAAAATATGTATATTTCCGAAAAACTAGCAGTTAGTGTGTAGCTAAATAGGTCAGACCAGGTTCAGGTGAAAGACAGTGGGGTGAGACAGGAATTCCAGTGGGTGTTGCACCACAGACAACAATCAATTTCTAAATTAGCAAAATCATCACGGGATTAGATAGTTAAAAGGGGAATGATGAAATCTTCTACCTGAAAGTTGCAAAGAAAATTACAAGTTTAATCTGTCTGATGCAAACGTCTTAAAATGTTATCAGGTTCATTAGTTTGCTATCCTTAAGTCAAAGGCGTATGCTATAAAGACAATGATAAAACTTGGGCAATAAATCAATAGACCCAATCTTTAGCTACAAACAAACAACTGTGTAATTTATGTGGCAGCTAGCATTTTCATATATCTAAAGAGAGAAATTATGAAAATGTCATATATATGATATGATAAAAGGCATAAAATCGTGTGGTGTAATATTATATAATGTAACAGAATTCATATTATGCATGAACAAATACAGGAGAGTATTAATATGATGGTCATTTTCATTACAAAGAAACATGTTGAGAAGTAAATGTGAAAGAGAGAGAGAGATTGAGAAAGAAGGAAAAAAGACTTTGAATCTTATTGATATTTTCTTCAGTCTTAAATCTGATAAAGTACAAAGATATAGTGATAAGATAGATTCAAAGCAAAAGGCCATAGATGTTGACCTTCAAAGTATAATTAACTGTATCTGTATTTGACTCATTTATCATCTATTTTGCACAACTATACCTTTATCACCAAAGTTTTCTCCCTAGAATTTGTACTAAAATTGATAAAGATGTCCCTGAAGACATTCATCTAAAACAAAAATGTAATACTAAAAATATAATAAAAACACTTCAACACTCATTTAACAGAGGAGCATGTCAGTGAAGAGTAAAGCCAACGTGTAATATCCAATCAGATCAAAACTCAGAAATTTCCAAACTCCGAAAAATCTCATGAGTATTCTAAGAGCGTGAGTGAAGTCGATACTGCTCATGTGTGTGTGTACATTAATAACAGTTCATATGTGTGTTGTTTATGCTTACCCTGTTATTGACAATAATCTTATTGAATACTGCTACTATCTTGAATGTCCTCATCTATAACCATGCCCACTCCACCTATATCACTCCCCCGATATCACTACCCCTATACCATTCCCTTTTGCTTGTGAGTGGTCATTCATCCAATGAATAGAGCTCAGAGCAAGCAATAAATCTCTCTCAGTTCCATTCATTATACTCGCTGTGCATTTGTATTGACTGTAGTGCCTTGCCATTCCGGCCTTTCATCACGATAGTAACATTGACATGAAAATATTAGGTAAAAATTAAGACAAAACGATTTCATAGTATATGGCCTGGCAAAAGCTAATAAGATACTCTACTTCAAAAGCTTATAAAAAAACATACTTTCAAAATTAATTAGACTCTCTAGCAAAAAGAAAATTCAATAAAATAACAAAAAATAAAAGGATTATAAGATTCTAAAATAAACAAGCATAATTATAAGAAAATATGCCTTTGCTAATATTTAGATTGATATAAGAAAAAGTAGCAATACAATGATTATAAAAATGATATTGTAAATTTTTGATGACCGCCAAATTGAGTCTTCCATTATACTCTTACATAAGTTGGATTTGTAATCATCAATGATACTGATTTGAAAAGAAAAAAGTTTGGCAAGAAATGATTCCCTTTTCAGATTGACGTAAGAGAAGAGAGCAGCTGAAACGCAGCAAAATAATGTAAAACTGAAGTAACTAATACGTGTGCAAATTTTTGTTTTTTACAACATTTTCTACATTTTTTCGCAAAGTGTTATGTCCAAAACATCATGTCAAACGTGTTTAGCCACATCACCACAAATTGTCATCAGTATGAGGAACATAGAGATCTCTAGTAGAAAGACAAGTTGTTTTTGTTAGTATAGTCTGTCTTCGTCCTCATTTATTTATTATCAATTTAGCGATATAGCATATTATATCTCAGCTTTAATTCTTATTGTAAAAGGTAAACAACAGTTATTATTTTCTACTTCATTATTTATCTATATCTACAAAATAGCCCTTTATCTCATACCCTCCTGTATTGATGATAGACAAAAAATAAAGCAAATAAACAGTTCACTTGTTGTGTAAAGGTGGAGTTTTTAAAAAGAAAAGTTAGTAACTTTTGTTTCATTTTTTTTTTTAATCTTAGCCTTATTTTTTCTTATGTTAGATTTTTAATGACATTGGGTTTTCATTGCGAACATTTTTAGTAAAGTTTGTGAGTGGGGAAGTGGGGGAAAAGGACTGCTTGAAAACTTACAGCTTTGCTATTTTTCCTTCTTCATTTCCAGAGTAGCGTCCTTGTTGACTGCTGATTAATTAAAGGAAACATTTTCTTATACACAGGCTGTCATTCAATTTCTACTGATAGCATTTTGGGGATTGGATTGGGATGATCGAAAGAGGTGATGAGCTACCAGTGAACAATCACATTTGTTACTATTTTAAACTCTGGCATTGAGACGCATGCCCTTCACTAAATTTCTCTTCTTTTTTCTTTTGCTTTAAATAAGCCTTGAACTAAACTCAAAAGTCCAAGAGATCACATTCAACTGTAACACATTCTACATGACTAAGCAAAATGCTTTGTGCTGAAAGATCATGACTGAAGTCAATACTGCTCATGTGTGTGTGTGTGTGTACATAAATAACAGCTCACATGAGATAAGAGTAAACTTTATCAGTATGCATAATAATGTTTACAGGAGATAATATGGGATCTATATGTCTATAGTACACATGTCTGCAGAAAATTAAATTTTGATGAAAAAAACAAACAACAGAAGTAAATGTAAACTGCAAATAAAAAAAGATATACAACTGCATAATATAACAGCAGGCTTTTGTTTCCATTAAAATTATTAAATCAAGCAATTACTTTTAATCTTAGAGCTGGAAAAATGTTTCTTTTATTACAAGTGAAATGGCTGATGCGCATTTATTCCATTATAGCTTGCACAAAAAGTTTATGCCATAGGGATGATTTATCAATTTTCATTTCTAGCATCTCAAAGAAAAAAACAAAACTATACTGTAAATCATTATGATTTTTTTTTCATTTTTAATGCCTCAAAAAGAAAACCCAAAAATATAATGTAAATCCGTATGATATATCTTAATGTAACGTGGGGGGAAAAAGATAAGGTCGTACACGATCGTGGAAAGTAAAGCAGATTTGATTTTGACATGATGAGAAATAATTTTTCAATACAATTCAACATAATGGGACGGCCTGACTGTAGGAGTTAGAGCCGAATGAAGACAAGCCCTACATACAAGCAACGTCTCAAAACGCATTACCTGCTCTCATCCTTCACCACCGCCTGCGTTGTGGAAGCCCTACCAGCAGACACATTTACAAAACTTGTCTTTAGTTTGAAATGCATGATAACATTTAGGAAAGCAACTCGACGTTTAACACACATTGTTAAATAAATTTGCATTCATTCGACATTATTGATGATGCTGTAGACAATTATCTAATTATTAAAGTGTTATGGTATTGTTATTTTTTTTCATTTAATGCAATATAATTTGAAAATTGATCAAATACTTCCTTTTTAACAAAATCAACCATTGACTGCAGCCTATGACAATACTTGAAAGATTTTCCTCAGACTTATTCAAGTTTTTCTTGTGTTATTATGATGAAATATAATGCAAATTTCACACTAACCTATCTGCTTGCTCAAAACTTGATGAAATATGTCATTTTGATTTTTACCTACATAAAATTAAGTTTGAACAACGTTTTCCTGTAAGCTATTTTGATTAATATTGAAGTAAAAACCATACTTTGATTATTGAAAATAAAATAAAACATGTACGATTGTCTTTCAGTAATCAAATGGAATCATGTACATTTTCCCTTGTTTTTAATTGTTGTTGTTTATAAAAATCATTGCCTTAATTTTGACAAATAATTAATTTAATGCATTATAATATAAAGGCATTGATAAACACAACAATATTAGCTGAGAGGATTTCAGAGAAAATGTGCATTTCAACAGTTTATTTCATGATTGAAATACAAATGCATGCAATGATTATGATGATTATTAAACAATCAGTTCACTGACAGCATGAGGTAAATAGCGAATTTCAGAAAAGCTTTTGTCCATGCATATATTTATGCTATAGGTTGCATGCATGCAGAAAAAAAAATTCTGACAACACCTGGTTTTAAATGAGAGGGAAAGGAAAAGGGAAAACCAAAAAAAAAAAGGAAATGTATTGAGAGTTCAGAGTTTAAAGAAATACAGCATTACATAAGGTTTTGTTGCTTTCTTTTTGCTCTTTTATCAAATTTTCAAATTGAGTCACATTAACAACATTTGAAGATTAAAAGAAAGCACCAGTAGTAATACACTTAAGATATTTATCATCACTCCTCAGAGAGAAACTCCCTAAAAGCATTTTCATCGTTTACCTCAAGTTGTCTACGTCCGACACAGGAGTAGTCTGCCCTGGCGGTGGGGAGGCCACCTGAGTGGAGTTGCGCCTCAATTGCTTCTTCCTGTCAGCGCTCCGCTTCCTGTCGCTTTTCCCCTCTGTGCTCGTGCGTCCCTTGTCACTTCCCCGTCCCCCTTTTCCTTTGGTCGGGGTGGGCTGGTCGTCTTTTGCCTTGTCAGGCGTCATGGCGCTGTCGTCCTCGGCATCCACCTCCTTGCTCTTTTCGTCCTGGCCAATGTTGCTGAGAAGAAAAAAATGGGGATACTATCAAAAGAAAACAACAGATAACCTGGTCAAATTACAGACATATAGCCTCATGGAAGTCTATACTTGACTCTCTAGAAAAATTAAAATGTCTTCCTTGACACTTTTCAGTCTCTAGAGGTCCTGAGATCACCATTACGGTGACGGCGAATTACTTCAAACAAACAAACTGTAAAGGTCAAGTTGACATTTCTTTCCTTCCTCATATAAGTAACCCAACGTTGCAATTAAAATGAAAGAAACATCAGTCTAATAACATGAAAGAGCAACCTTCATTGCCGCTGCTCTCCTTACCATAATTTTAATCAGGGTAATAGTACTTGGTATTGTGCATTATACAGATCAAATATAGAAAAATTGGTGAGAAACAGTGATGCTTACGGGTCTTCTGATGACGAGGCCACGAAAATGTACCGCCCTCCGGCTTCGTACACTTGAGGTGGCCTGCGCTTGACAGGGTATGGCATGACAGCGAAGGACGCTGGTGGAGGAATCGGAGGCCCCTGGGGTCCTAGGCCAAGCCCGTCCATCACCTGAAAGACGAACAAATTCCATCTGGTCACCATGCGCCTTTCTAAGCACTTGAAAGCTCCTATTAAACATGAGTGCAAACCCCCGTGGCAAATTTTCTTCCCCTCTTTCTCTTTCTCATTCTCTTTCTCTTTCTCACTGTCTGTCTGTCTGTCTAACTGTCTGTGTCTATCTGTCTGTCTGTCTGTCTATCTGTGTCTGTCTGTTTGTCTCTCTGTATGTCTGTCTCTCTCTCTCTAACTCTCTCCCTCTCTCCCTCTCTCTCTCTCTCTCTCTCTCTCTCTCTCTCTCTCTCTCTCTCTCTCTCTCTCTCTCTC
>JAUEKT010085463.1:0-14771 GCA_031762655.1 Doris verrucosa
AATGTTCCTATTGTTTTTGTAATTTTTTGCAATGACAAAATGGCAATAAACTTCATTCATTCATTCATTCATTCATTTTTCTCTCTATTTAAAAAAAAAAAAGTCAGCTTGTCCTTTATTTGCTCTTTTTCTTTGTCAGCCAATGTCCATGGAGGATATCAAACCACCACCTAAGGGCAAGCAGAGATGAGGCTCATATTCAGTGGTGGTGGCTGCTCTTGTAAATATGTGTTGCAGATTGCTGGATGCCGTTTCTAGCTGAAGTAATTGATATCCCCATTACTACTTCGACTCATTGACATTGGATGCTGCACACAGTTTGCAGAGGATGTTGATGGAACATGCATTAAGCTTCAGCTGTAGTTACTACTTTTATAGGCTTGCTAATTTTATAAAATCTTTTTTAATTAAATATGACAGTTCTATATGCAGAAGAAAGTCCTTCACTTGTACCATTTTGATCGCATGTGAATGCCTATCAAAAAGGAGAGAGACAGGGTTTGTAATACAAATACATTTGAACCTAACTTACAGGGGCTTTGTCACTTTGTCACTATTCTGTTATGTATGAGTAGTTTTAGGTAATCTTGCCATAAATAATGATTATGAATTTTCTCTGAAAAAATGTACTGAACTTCTCATCAAACTGTCACCCATGGTCCTAGTCAAGCCCTCAGCAGTGATTCCATTGGGTATTGTCTACACAAAGCAGATAACCATATGTTTACCAAATTGGCGTTGACTGATATTCTGATTTTGTTAATAAAATAAAGTTAGTATCTTTTTACTTGATATTTAAGAAATAATACTAGGAACTCAACAAATTAAGTATTTATGGTACCTTTCTTTTCTGTTTTATCGTCCGAATTTAAAAAAAAAATGTTTTTGGGTCAACTCCTCTGGAATCCAATGTCTGTCTAGACAAGATTGAGTGGTATTGTCTGGAGCTTGTTGGTCTATAATTACAGCCTGGGTTATTTATGGAGTAATAGGAATGGAAATTTTCTTACTTTAAAGTTACACAACTTCTATTCATAAATTATCAAATAGGCACTGATTTCAGGCCAGAATTTCAGTCATTTTAATCAAACAGACAAAAATAAGTCCACTTTCCCTTTGGCACTATAAAATATCAGAAAGCTATTCGTTGAAGTCAATTTGTCAAACATTTGTGCAATTTGAATAGATGACTGTTAATTAGTACGGTGTGTCACTGTAAGCTCACTTTTTTGGCACATATTGCTTTTCAAAAGGTTGAAATTGGTTTTAAACATCAAGGCCTTGTAATAAGCAGGGATGCTGTTGTTCCTTTTTTCTCCGTTTTTTCCGTTATTTTTGATTCATTGCTGCCAATCATTCCGTATTTTTTGCTTCTGGAGTCCATAATTCCGTGTGTGTTATTTAAAGCCCGTTTTCTGCTTTTTCCAGGCCGTTACGGTGATTACAGTGAATTCACGGTAGTTTCGGTTGTAGGCTTTTCAAGCGATCACCATAGCATCTGTTTTTCCGGAGTTTTCGGTTACTTATGCTGTGAAGCGGGTGTAGTATTTATATCATTTTCGGGTCATCTTTGTTTTTTCTCATTCGGGGAACTTTTGTTTTCGTTTTCCAGTCAGTGTACTAGGCTAGTGTATGAAGTTCGATCGATTTGTTTTACAATTCAAATGGCGTTAGATCTATATTATATCTTATTCAGTTATGGATCTGCTATTGAGATTTTGTAACCATATCGTTTTGGCCCCCCTCCTGGTTGTAATAAAAGAAGAAAAGGAAAAACAATGAACTAGAATCTACGATATCGTAGTACTATCTCTCTCTCTACCTCCCCCTCTCCCTCCCCCTATCTCTCTCTCTCTCTCCCTCTCTCTCTCTCTCTCTCTCTCTCTCTTTCTCTCTTTCTCTCTACAATAAGCTATTAAAAGGTTATAATATTATATTTCTCTATCTTTTAACATTATGAAACTACAGAGTCTACCACCTTATCCATGTTGTGTGGCGGTTCATCGCGGTTGTTACGTCTTAATGCGTACCTCTGTTGGGGCTTCGAAAAAATTTCGGTTATTTTTGTTAAAGTCAAGTGGCATCCCTGTATAAGTCAATGTGCTATCTGGTTTTGAAAAAATGTGACAACAATTAAGTGGCTTAAATCTTTTCCCTTGTTTAGTTTCATTAGAGAAAGTAGCTTTTAAAAAGTTGTATCCCCACTTTTCAATCATTTTTACATGGACACACAGCCTAAGTCAGACCAAAGTCGTTTATGCATCCCCATGACAAATGGGTCATTAAATTCGACTCAATGTATTCTTGTCTAAGGCAGCTGATAATGGATGTATACATTTTAAATTTTAATGAATTTATAATAGAGGGAGCTGGTATTTGCAGTAAAATGTTTCAAGGACCCCAATGATATTAATTAAATGCAGTACCGGTATTTCATTTCAATTTGTGGCTCTTATTTATTTCCTGCTGACAGACGTTTTTAAGGTACACAGTGTATGAAATGCGTTACCCACGAGCAAGGTCTATGTATTGGATCTTTCTTGTTTAATTTGATTTTTTTTTTTTTTTAAATCCTTTAATTACTTTGCATAGTTTTGCTCTTTAATTATCATGTGTAAATTATGTAAACAATGAGCTTATTCTATAAAATCTTTGTTTTTAGTTATTTGGCATTTGTTCTTTAGACGTTTTTTAAAATGAAATATTCATAAAATGTGACGCGACGCGACGAAACGGTACGGAAGGTACTCCAGGCCAAACTGAGATATTCGCCAAAATAGTTTGTTTGGTTAAAATTACCTAAATTTTTTTTGGGGTAAATTGTGATATCTCTACTGAGAATAAGGTCGAAAAACATCTTGAAAGTGGTTATTTTCTAAATAAATGAACACAAGGTCCTCATTTGCTCTAAAAAATTTGTATGTAGCAGCAAAGTTTTCACCCGATGAATTTTGGCAGTACATTAATAAATTCCCCGCTAAAGCCAACTCAGACGGTTATAGGAATTATACTAGATAACACATCTCATTCATTCATTGTTAGAAATGGTCAAATATGCTTTTGTAGCCAGATATAAATCTTCATTCAGTTGATGCCAAGGTGTAAACAAACGCTGCGCATCCCAAGCAAGGAACGGGGATTGCTCTGTATTCTGAGACTCATTGGCTGATTTGGTCACAAGCTCATTAGCAATGCAAGATGGGACTGAAGCTACACAATGCTCGAACGCGTGTCGAATAATGCTACAAATTCAATATTGGGTCCGTTATGCAATATATTAAGCGTAGGAAAACTCAAATAATTAGATCTAACGCTTATTTTCATCTTTCATGATAGAAAAGATGAAGAAAATGTTTGGATTTGAACTGACGAAGTGTGACCCACTGCTCAGCTGAGAGAGAAAAGTTGGTCAAACACTGTGTTGTCAGACACACCCACTGACACGGATTGAGAGTCTTTGATTAGGCTAGCTTGCTACGCTTCAAGAGAAGGCTTACTAATCACTCCAACATTAGTATAGTAGTAGTATAGTATTGTGTGGGACTTATTAGGGTTGAGATCAAAGACAGTGGTTAGATTTAAAACAAAACGGGGCGGATGAGAGAAGCAAGCGTGAAAGTGCACGGCTGTATGCTTTCACGTTTTGGTCGCAAACCAGATGTAATAGATCTACTATCAACAAAGTCAAGTTTAAAATCTAGATCTAGATCTTACTTCGCAGATGTTCATCACTGATTTACAAAACATACTTGAATGCTGTGTCAATATGGAACAGTGGAAAAAATATAATTCAAGATAACAATCGGACTAGATCTAGATCTATATCAATAAACACAATGTAAAGTCAATCTTTCTTGTTTAACGGGAGTCGGTATGCATAATTCAAATCATTATTGTGTACAAACGTCTACAGCTAATGGAGTGAATTTTCGTGTCAATGTTGGTGTTATGATAATAATCACGCATGCCAAATTTGGTATCTCTAGAGTGAATACGACATACCCATTGCTACGTAGATGTCAATTCAAACTTCGAAGCCCGATTTCTCGAAATTTTGATTTTTCCCCTGGTGCAGACGAGCAACATTTGAACGATGATAACTCAGTCAAATGATAAGATAATGGAATACAATTGATCTCAAATTAAAGACAAAATACTGCTCTTTAAGGTGATACCAATAACTCAATTTTGCCCGAGGGTACCTTGCGCACCGTTTCGTCGCGTCGCGTCTCAAATAGTGTCATTTTCCCCTGAAATCGGCTTTTCCAACTTGGCAGCTCTATATGATCACGCACAGCTGAGATAATGGGGTGAGACTAAGTACATTATAAACACAGCCCTTGCTGTGTTTGGTGTTAACTCTCGCTTATTTTGAATGAGATTTATTTCATGTGTTAGATGATTTCATGTGTAAGGTCATTAAATCATGTGTCTGGTCAAAACTTTTAGATACAAATGATGCCTATGGAGGCACAGTGGCTGAGTGTGCCTAGCGTGTCAAACTGCTAACCGAGAGATACAAAGTCTGAATCAGCACCTGCAGCTATTGTGCATGTTCTATTAGCAAGAAAATAACTCCAACTCCTTCACCCTATTCATTCAGGCGTAGATGAGTAGGCAGAGGAACGCATTATCAGATTGCTAATACGATGTGCCGCACAGGCTGGTCTACTGCATGCTCCCTGTGGAGTTAAGAAGGATTGTGGAATGAAGTGGCCTGTATGGATGTACAGTTGGTGAGACTGCATTGTGCATAGATACAGACTTTAATCCATCTTTGTCTATTTTTTTATCTTTTGTCTGCTTTATAAAAGATCTGACTGTCCCTGCTGGTTTTCATAAACAAAAGATGCAAAATTATATCACAGATGAGCTCAGGCCACACCAGTTGCATTATGATGAATATGTTTATATCATCAACTGAGCTATCTGTCACATTTAGACCACTCTGGAAAGGACACCATAGTATAATTTTATGGAAGAAAATTAGCTTTTTATGCTTAACTGGATGTGACTTTACTGTTATTGTTTATTTTAACCAATTGCCAATTTGCCACTCAAAGCATCACATTGTAACTCTTTCCAGGAATCCTGCTCATGCTTGTGCCCTGTGCGACCGAGATTTTCCAACCATGGCAAATTACCGGGAACATATTGGTACTAAAAAGCACAAAAAGCATCTCAACAAGCTTAGAGGTACAGAGGAAGAGGAAAAGGGACCAATAGAAAAGAAAAAGAAAGATAAAAGGTATAAAAATGTATGCCCATCAATCTCTTCTCTGATTACTATATATAAATGTCTGTTGTGTATTTTTTCAGCAATACCCTAATAATGGTGAATACTTAGATTGTGCATCATCTCACTAAATCTATGCACTTTACAATGATTTGTATTGAATTGAGGTGGGAACCTAATCATAAAAAATGCTTGTGTGTTATTACAGTTGCACAGCGATTTGTGGAACGAAAAAAGAATCCTAAAGAGTTACCAAATTCAGTCCATTTTAAAGAGTGGGTTTTGTGATTTATCATTGTGTTTGCCTTCAGCATGCTCCAAGGAAAAGGATGACTGATGCAAATAAATAGTACATTGAGGACTTTTTTGTGGATATCACTAGCAAAGAAAGAAAAAGCTATATTGTATAAAGGGAAGGAAGGAAAGAGAGAGTGGAGGGAGAGCTGAGTAAGGAGTGAAAGAGTTTTGTTATGGGTCTGAGTGACAAGCATATTTTCTATGGGCATTGTTATCAGCTTAAGTCCTATAGTTGACATAGATTTATTATGATGCAAATGGTTTCTGCAGACTGATGTCATTTTAAAATCTTGAAATTTGAAATCCATCATTACTCCTTTCTCATTATCTCTCTCTATTGACAGGCAAGGAAATTGGCAAGGTTACAACAATTGGCAAGCGAGCTATTCCTATCCAGCAAACACAAACCCCTTTGAGTGGTATGCGTCACTTGGAAACAGCCAATGGAACAATCGTAGTAATATTGATCAAGGTTCTTTTGGCTTCAACCATGCATGGAATTCAAACAGTTGTGGTCACGGAAACGGAAATTTCTGGAACGCTATGGTTGTGAATAATCAGCAGAATGACTTCCATTACAAATCGTATAATGGTCCTCGTGAACAATACAATAACGATGGTTACAATCTCTATAATGACCATAATCCGTACAATGATGATTGGCAAAACAACCGCACAAATTATGGACGGGGTGATAGAAATCATGAAAGGTATTATGAAAATTCATCCCCTAGATTTGGGACTGGAGCCACTGGTGGGTTTCGGAGGCCTGGTGGGGAAGCTCAATACAACAATAACCACAATGAGACCCGATATGTTTTCACGGAAGACTTTTACAATCAAAACTTTGACGACACTTGGTTGGAGCAACGCGAGAAGCTGTTAGATGACATGGATAAGGAGTACACCTCAAGGAAACCCCCCGTCCATCATGGCACTAAACATTCTGACCGAGGCGTGAGGTATTTTTCAAATCAACAGCAAAGTGATTCCTCTAACCTTTCGTCTCAGACATGTTACAAGCAAGGGTCAACACGCTGGGACGTCCCACCTAAAGATAGGAAAAGGCACCGTGAAGAAGGGGGACCAGAGTCTTTTCCTAAATCTTCTAAACATTTTGGGAGTCAAATTGATTCCAATCAGACAGAAGACGGAGAATCTTCATTGAGTGGGTCTCAAAATGTCGTAAACCAGCCCAGAAGAAAAGGCGAATCTGGAGCGAAGACGTTTTCTCAGGGTACTTCTCCTGCATTGAATACCACACAATCATCTCACAAACCAACTCTAGATAATACCAGTGACAACTTGCTAGAGAGAGCTGAAAGACTGTGTAGGGAACTAAAGGAGAAAAGAGAGTCAAGTCATGCTTGGAAAGAAAATCTTTTGAAATCCAAAAATAACGGCAACATTGATGACAAAATGAACGCTTTAACAAAGAAGCAGCAATCTTACTTCAAGGGACATATTACAGATTCTATCACTCACAAGTCTCACAGTGATAATGTATCAGTGAGTGAAAAGCCACGTCATTTGTCAGGGGACGGAAATGATTCACAATCATTTAATAAACCTAAGGCATCCATGTCGTCAACCCTCGCTAATGCAAAGAAGCTTGTTAAAAAAAGTGAAGCTAGCATAGACAATTCTCATCAGATGGACTCCAAGGCAGTCGATTCGAGGAAAGAGGAATTGGGCAGAATTGAAAAAGAACGAGTAGGTTTGGATGCAAGTGCTGAACAAAGAGCAAAGCGGGTGTCGGGAGAGGAGGAAATGGACCCTAAGTGTACATCTCCCTCGGATACAACGGGGACATCTCTCCGCTTTCCGTCAAAACAGCTTCTCTCAAAGGATAGCCTGTTGAAGATGGTTAACAGCCCCAAATCCAGGTAAGGTAATTGCTACTGCTTGCTTGATAATTAATTTCCTCTAGCATTACTGGCCAAAAATTAATTTGGTAAAGTTTAATATTTGCACCTTCGAATGAAATATATAAAAAAAGAAGTTTTTACTTTTTGTTCCATGTTATAGTAATTTGACGTCCTTAGTATTTTTCTCTAACCTCTATTAGTCTATTCTCCCACAGGCACACGCTCATTCCATTTTAAGACTATCTCAGAAATGATAATAATGTTTCATGTGAGTTTTATAGTTTTACATCCCTCTTTCCTCTAAAATGACTGAATGTCAGTTGCGTTAGTTTATGATATCACCGACAAATTGAGAGGAACAATTGTTAAGACTTTGGCATTCAAAGCTTTAGGAGAGCGATTTGTAAATTTTGTTAAATAATGTTTTTAAATCAACTAATCAACCTTGTTCACCTCTCAAAAAGTTCTAGCAGCTGGCCAAGGGACTCACGTTCAAGGGAAACTAAATCTATTCTAATAACCCTACAACATCTGATTACTGACTTGTTTCATGTTTACCAGCACCACTACAAATTAGACTTAAGTAGAAGTTGGTAATCAAAGTGTTAATGTTTATAGAGAAGTTTGATTTATATCTAGATTGATACCTTGTCTATGACCACTTCATGGAATTTCGTGCTTGGAACATTTAATATTTATACCCTATCCCAGAGATTAAGATATCTGGATTTGCTGAGTGAGCAGGATAGAGTGATAGAAGCAAATACGTTTTTTTTTATGAGATCTCACAAATTTAATGGGAAGCCTCACAATTTTTTTCATGCAAGACTGACTACCTGATTTAATGCTATATTTAGTGATATAGATATTGCTTGGTTTCATGTAAAGATAACAGCATGTTAATATTTTTCTTTTTCCCATTATGTCGCCCTAGGACTGAACGAGTACAGCTGGCGAGGATGCTGCAAACACGTGGAGAAAATAAGACAGTTCCTTCTACTAACTCCAGGACTAATGTAAACCTCGAAGGTCTCTATGATACTCAAGAGAATCAAGACATTCATCTAGATCTTGGAAGAGGACCAGACACCCAAGTCATAAAGCTTGAAGATTTATCTGTAGATGTCCGCAGTCAAATCATGAACATAATTGGTGGGGATTTAGGTGACAGTGAGAGTGCATTTGGGCCGAGTTTCAGGGTTTCTTCCAATTCGAAAGGTATTTCTGATGACAAAAGTGCTGGAGACAGGAAAAGGAAAACAAAATCTGTCAAAAGGACATTATCGTCTCCTGCCTCTAGGTCAGTTTTTGGTCAAGCCAAGGAACCGTTAAATAAAACATCACAGTCTGTTCAAAATGATGGAAATGAAGATGTTGAGATCAGGCGGAAAAGTTTGGAGGGAGGACAAATTTCAGATCTTTCAAACGATCAATGTGAGTCAGTACAGTTTTCTGCTAATAGAGAGGTTATAGATGTTGACGAGATTTCAAGACAAAGCCATAATGGAGATACATCTTTAACTTTAAACAAAGACAATGTTATGAATAAATTTCCCACCATATTGAATGTGCTAAGCCCCCAAGAAAAGAGCTTAAATCTGGAGCAAACCTCAGGAAGCTCTCTCCGAGATTCAGGCATTTCATCAGGCTCGTCTACTTCAAAATCCGTTCCTGTTAACTCTTCAGATAAAT
Organism: Doris verrucosa; assembly: GCA_031762655.1. NCBI lineage: Eukaryota > Metazoa > Mollusca > Gastropoda > Nudibranchia > Dorididae > Doris > Doris verrucosa. Next base: position 9,094 of record JAUEKT010085463.1, read on the forward strand.
CAGCATTATCCCCAGCTTTTATTTCTTCATCTTGTGATAAGTCAATGGAAAGCACTGTTCCAGCATCTCCACTACGGAAAAACGTGGTAGGCACATCCAATGCAACGGGAAATAGACGTGGGAGAGAAGTGTTGCAGCATGCAGACGATTTTCTCCACAAGAACAGACTCCATGTTGAGGATGAGAGTAGTATTTCATCATCTCATGCTCTCGGTAAATATCATTGGGAATTCTTTACCACATTTATTGTTTGAAATTCACAAGTGTAGATTGGACTGCATGTTGTGGCTACTGTATTTGTTTAAATTAGTGTTCACGGGGGTTTGATATACAAGTGGGTTGATGTTTATTGTAAAAAAAACCCAGAAGACAAAAATCCCTAGAGGTGAATGAAAAGAGCATCATATCCACATTTTTTGTCACATTGTCTTGTTTTATGGCAGCCTCTAAGAGCCCATTTCACTTCCCAAACAGCTATCATAGCAAGTTCTTTGGGTTTGTTTTGGTCAATGTGCCTCTGTGTTCAGTGCTATAAGCAATCATTTTACCAATTTCAACTTCAATTTTGCTTTTCTAGTGTAGTACAGCTAGAAGGAGGAGATTGCTTTCAATTTAATTATAGTTAATGACATACTTATGATAATGTTGCTTTGTTCATAAGAGGAGAAAAATTAATATGATATACCGGTACATTATTTTACAAGTTAGGTTTAAGTTTGTTGATTGTGTTGTACTCAACGGGCAGAGTTACATCCAGCAGGGTGGCGCTCCTCATTGAGCAGATTTGACAAATGATGCAAGACTAAATGTTTTTATGTTATTCAATGATTTTGTTTCCAGTTGTTAATCTTTTTATATATTTTGTAATAAAAAAGGTATTCTTGTGATGCTTTTCCTGGTTGTTTGTTCCCCCCCCCTACCCCCCTTGTAGGAATCACACTTACTGAATTTCTTGTTTATAATGCTTTCCATGTCTAGATGACTCTTCATCAGAGACCATGTCACATCTTCTTCTCTTGTCTGAGAGAGAGGAAGAAGTCAAGCAAGAGATGATGAGCATGGAGCTACGCCTCACTCGTCTCCATCGACTGTTAGAGCAGGCTGTCAGTCAGATCAATAGATGCACTGAGCGAAGGAATGAGGTTTGTCTTTGTTTCCTTGTCTTTATGCATTTATTTGCTTTCCACATCAAGCAAAGATGGGTCGTTAGTGGATGATGCTGATAGGTTGACTTATCCTCTTCCTCTTTTAATTTTATTCATCTTGTTTCCCCTTCAAGTATATTTTGCGTTGAAAGGAATTTTGAGCTATGTGATCACAAGAATCATGTTTTTAGGAAGACCCAAGGATCCCTCACCCTCCCCCACCTCCCATTCCATTGGCTTAAGTAGAATGAGTTAAAAAGGAAGTATAGTGGGGGGAAAATCAAAATTTTAATTGTTTGTCCCCTTAGTTCAAAGCGTTGTTTATTTTCCCACAGCTTCATGAGGAAGAAAAAGAATTGACAAATCAACGGATGAGTCTATTAAGAGGTGATGTATTTTGAAATGCATTTTAGTTTCTGAATGGCCTGAAAGGATAGTTTACTTATTTCAGTCTTTCTTTTTCTACACGGTGAAAGAAAATGCCAATCGCAAAAGAGAGGCTGCTACATTGAATTTCCATTAGATTATTTAAAATAATAAAATAATTTTAGAACCTTTGCTTTGTCACTGTTTCATGAAGTCAATGAGTGACTTGCTACCATTGTAGGTAAAGTCCCCATTCCTTTCATTGATAAGACCACAGTAATATCGTTGATGTCAATCTCTAAATGGAAACTACAATTTCATTCAAATTTCATCTTTGCACCAATGTAAACTGTGATGGAGGCAGCAATCCTTTCAAGGCAAAAACATTTTAAAAAGAAGAAATTGCAATATCTTGTGATGTCATTCAAATGTGTAAGAAAGCAAGCTACTTCTTTTGGCACTATTTTAATTTGCTTTTTAGAATTGCACATGTGAAAGTCACTAGTGTAGTTATACGGTTATCGAATGACACCAACGTTATTACCAGCCACCTTGTATTTGTAGCTTTGGCTTCTTTGGGCAAGATTTTACACAGGCTGAAGGCTTAACCGAGGAATATACCAGGCTGCGTTTGCATTTTAAAAATTAAATTACTGAAACTGTTTGTGAGAGGTTAAAAAAAAGTTTCTTCGTTCATGTCCACCACCCCTGACAATAAAATTGACATATTGTGGCTCTTACGGTAGTTGTTTATATAATTTATTGAGCTCTGGTTTAGGTCATCACTTAGAGCATATTATTATTCTCACTAGTCTCACTCTCTCTTTCTCTAATTATCCTTATCTTTATTTGATTACATGTCTGAGTTTGGCTTCTTTATAGAATAACACAAGCTTTCTACTTAATTCTTACTTTGTATATCATCTCAATTAATGAGTCTAAAGTCTTAATCTCATAAATTACTAATTTAGTAAAAAATTGCAACCTTTCTATAAATGTTTATTAATAATTTTCTTTCCTTTCTGCTGATTATTTTTGCAGCGGTGTCAAGCAAACAGGGTCCAAAACTCAAACCAGCAGACGTACACTCCAGAGGCATGGCGTCTGACAAATCTCAAAGCCCATCCTTACTCTCCAAGGGGCCGATGGAACACTCAGAACAGAATCCAAGTACCCCAGAAGTTGCCAAGGAGAATGTTTCCACGTCTGAAGACGGTTCCAAATCTTCCCTTTCAAAATCGCAATGGCTTGCCAAGTTTTCGGCCTACCTGCCCTCCGACCCGGGCTCTTCCTCAGAGGTGGCCAGCAGCCACGGCACCAATCCAGAGCCCAGTCGGCTGTCATCGCTTTCCATCCCATCTCGGGTTGTGCCCACCGGCCTTGTCATTCCAGCCAAAAATTTGGACGCCCTTTTCAGTGTTGCGATGTCACCGGTACCTGATAATCCAACCCTTCAAAGTCCGTCGAGGCTGAGTAACTTCTCAGTGGGAGATAATAATAATAATAATAATAATAATGATAATAATGATAATAATAATAATAACAACAGAAGCTCTATTTCGGCAACTTCAAAGAATTTAGACCCATTACATTTGGTCAGCTCATCTGCGATCCAAGTGCCGTCAAGTGTGCATGGAGAAAGGACTTCAGGCAGCAGATCAGGGCTCACGTCCGCTGATACGTATGCTGGGCAGTCTGATTCTATTGTCAGAGAGCAGGTATTGTACTTGATATTCGGAGCTTTTAAAAAAACTTAATTGGTATTATGATTTGCAGCCGCAAAACACAGTATAGATATCGAACTTTGAAGGGATCTTAGCTTTTGTTGAATGGATAGAATGTTGAATTAAAGGAATTTCTGAGGAGGCTGAAATAAACAGTTAATTTCATGTCCATTTGAAAGGACATAGATCTCAATTTTTTATTTAGAAGAAAAAAATTAAGACCATATGTTTGTTGAAAAATTGGTTTGTCAGTTTAACAGATTTTGAATTGCGCAGAGAAAATGTTTCTGTAAAGCTTTCCAACTGTAAAGGAACTTTGAATTCATATTTCAAAATGAATCATATTCATAGCAAGAGTATTTGATACTCAGTGTTCCATTGTTATTATGATTTCAGCCACATAATAATATAATAAAAGAATTGGTATTGATATAAAGCCTGTGGTACAAAGCCCTCACATTGAAGGGTTCCTAAGCAAGAAATTATAGTTTATATTTTAGAATAAATTTATTGCATTCATGGCATGCTTGGCACTGATGTAAGATGTTCTTTCATCTATGTTTGAACCTCTATTTTTCATCCAACTTTATCTCTGCATTTTTCATTATATTTCATATAATTGAATGATTTCATGTGGGCTTCACACTCCCTTCTCTCTGCATTGATGTTAACTCTATTTTAACTTATCACTCAAGACCTACCGGTATATATGATTTTATTAGTGCTATGTTTCTTTTTTGTTCATGGCTTTGGCATAAAATTTGATGTGAAGGGCTGTATGCGATTGAGATCAACAATCCTTGGCATTTTAATGAAATGGTGATGCCTGACACATATTTTTTGTTTACACCTGTGGGCAGGAATAGGACCTGCAGATCACACAAGTTACTGTCCTCACTGAGTACAACTTCAGTGTTGCTAAGAAGATACTTTCATGAAAACAGTCGTCATTTTTAATTTTGTCCTTTCCAATTTTGGGCTGTCAATGGTCTCTTGAAACTTTCATTTCTATCATGTGATATAGACTACATCACCTGATAAAAATGAAGGATTCAAGAGTGAAGCATCCTTTTATGAATCAACACAGACATGTCTGGTATATAATTTAATCATTATAATCTTGTTATCCAGCAAAATTGCAATTCAGCATAGGTATGGCAACCCTAAGCATCAGACATATGATCAGTTACTATACAACAGTTATATTCAGAATCATTAGTAGTACTGTACAGTATAATTATTGGTAACCATTCAGATGGTCCATTTAAATCTATCTTTGAATAAATGTAGATCTATCTCAGAGCTATAGCACAGGTTTTCTGGGGAGGCTTAAACTGAAGAGGATGATGGTAGATTAAGATCTAGGAAAACTTGAGCAGACTTAGATCTAGAGTTACTGTTAATGATGAGGCAGATTGCTCATCTACTGGTTGTCAGAAAATTCATTTAGTGCTCCTACTGTCCAGTCATAGATCTACAAAAAAAATTGAAAGGTGTTTCTGTAAACAACGAAGTTAAATAAGGAAGGTACGGCAGTTGGAATCAAGGTTAGAGGGGAAATTAGGCTTAGCAGGTTACGGTTAAGGTTCAAAGACTTGAGAAAACATTTTAAAATCATAATATTTTCATTGCTACATGAAAATTGAAATTATATATGTGCACAGTTTAATTGAATTTGCAATGATGTGCCGTGGGATATGGTTTATCAATGTTTAGTAAGACTTTTCTTTCATCCGATAATCATCATAATCCTCCACTTTCTTTCATTTTATTTTTACATAGTATGCGCTTCTGTCACCAATCATGATGCCATATGAAAAACACAAAGCGTCCCAATCTTTGAGAGCTGAAGACAAGCCAAGAGAAACAACTGCTCAAACTTTTCGCCATGACACCATCCTGTCCAATATGGACCCTACCAATGGTACAAAGATCATAATTTAACCGGGTTGATGAATATATTTATATTACATTTTAAATGTTTTATTTATTATTGTCATGTGTGATATCCATTGTAAAGGCTTTCAAAAGATTGAATGCAACCATTTCTTTATTATGTAATTTGCATTCTACTTGTTCTGTACTTCTCAGCCAAGGGGTTATGATTAAAACAAACAGAAGGCAAGGGGCAACTATTGAGTTGGGAGACTCCCATAAATAGCAAAGACAAAAAAATGCATAGGAAAAGAGGAAAAAAACTGTTGGTATCCACAAGGAGTGAACCTTCGTCCTCTTTGTTAGCACTCGCTGGCTCACAACAGCTTTGCCTTTCCAACCTTTCCTGACAACACTTACTAGTTATCTAACAATAAAAGAGTTGGATTCTTTCGTCACAATAATATTAAATGATTGAATGTGTGTGCTTAAAGAGTTAGAGAGAGAGAGAGAGAGAGAGAGAGAGAGAGAGAGAGAGAGAGAGAGAGAGAGAGAGAGAGAGAGAGAG